>MU968305.1:63708-151691 GCA_034641835.2 Pinus albicaulis
GGGTTTCCATTTATATCTGGTGTCTCTATGCATGATGTTTATGTGTTGATCTGATTTATATCATCTGATTAATACCTGCTTCTCTCATATTAAGTCTGTTGTTCGATTATATTGATATTTGCTGCTCATATTCTAAGATTGCTTACATATTAATCTGGACATGAAATGAAGATGTGTGTTAGTTTGAATAAAAGGTTTAAAACTCTATGAATGTGTTAAACTGATTCAACCCCCCCTCTCAGTTTAACTAAGAGTTCAACAATTGGTATCAGAGCAGGTTCCTTTGTACAAGTCTAACCAATGAAAGGAGATCCTAGGTTCCCAAGATGGCTAGTAAAGAAGGATTCTCAACCAATAAAGCCCATTTCCTCACTGGTGAAAATTATGCTTTTGGAAAATCAGAATGAGGACATACATAATGTCTCTAGGAATAGAAGTTTGGGCTGCTGTGGAATTAGGATATGCCCCTAAGGCAGTTGACATAGAGAAAGAAACAAAACAAGATTTTTTGGCTAACGCAACAGCCATGAATGCCATCTTGAATGGATTGTGTGAAGCAGCATTTATTAAAGTAATGCACAAAGACACTGCCAAAGAAATATCGGATACTCTTGAGAACATACATGAGGGAGACAAGAAAGTAAAGACTGCCAAACTTCAAGTCTATAGATCCCAGTTTGAGAGCTTAAAAATGAATGATAATGAAGACATTGCCAGTTTCTTCCTAAAAGATGCAGAAATTATTAACAATATGAAAGCTCTTGGAGAAAAAATTCTAGAAAGTATAATTGTGCAAAAGATTCTAAGATCTCTTCCATCCAGGTTTAATCCAAAGGTGTCTACAATAGAAGAAACAACTGATTGGGAGACGTTTACCATGAATCAGCTACTTGGAAATCTAACAGCCTATGAAATGAGGCTCCCACAGAAGAAGCCAAGTACGAGGGAAGCAACCTTTAAAACAGAAAAGAAGAAAGAAGAAGAGGGAGACATATGGTCTTGCTTATATGAAGAAGAGGAAAAGTTTGTCAAGAAATTGGATAGAGGCTCAGGTAAATACAAAGGTAAACTCCCCTTCAAATGCTTTAACTATGGAAGAGTGGGACACTATGCTGCTAAGTGTCCTCACAAGAAAGTAAGGAATCAGGCCCAAGAATCAGAAAGACATCAAAGAATCGCGTAAAGGAAAGAAATTCAAAGAAAATCCTTCTTATGCTCAAAGAAGATTAGAGTTAGGGGCAGCATCTGAAGACTCAGATGAATCCTCAGGAGAAGAGGGAACCTCTGAATTTTTACTGATGGCCATAGAAGATATTGAAGGACTCTTCCTAGAAGAAGAAGAAGAAGGGGAAGTCGACCTTGAGGGGGAGCTAAGAAGTGCTCTAGAAGAGATTGATAGACTCAAACTGAAATGCAAAAAACAAAAGGACATTCTTCTCAAGTATGTACGAGAAGAACATCGTTCAGAAGACCTTAAGCAGCTAAATATAGAGCTTGAAGAAGCCAAGAAGATAGAGGACATGTTACTTATGCAAATCAAAGAAAAAACTCAAGAACAAGAAAAGTTAGAAGAAGAAGTAGTATGTCTTAGAAAGAAATTAGAAAATGCTCAAAGGAGAGTGGTTATAAACTCTTCCCAAACAACAAGCTCTAGTAAGTTGACTGAAATTTTGGTTCCTCAAAGATCCCCTATGATAAAGACTGGAATAGGCTATGAAGGAGAATCAAGTAAAGGAAAAGAAAAGGTTGACAGAGAGATTATTTTTGTAAAAGCAAAGAAGATTGATGAAGCACATCAAACAATTCCTACAAAAGAAGAAATCTGCAACAAGGAAGAAAGAGATCAGAAGAAACCACTAGTAGCAAAGAATGTAATAAATACTCAGACCCCTGAATATGTAAAATTTGGAAACCATCAAAGGATATTCTTCCCTCCAATGAAGAATGCCACCTGTTATGTCTGCCACAAGCTGGGACACATTGCTGCATATTGTTATGCAAGGAGGAGTGATTCAAACTAGAAAAAGATGCAAACATTGAAGAGACTGCCACAAGAAAACAAATGGAAGAGACAACCTTACATCAGGTATGCAAATAGCTTCTATGGTTACTGCTTTTATTGTAAATAATTTGGTCATAAAATCATTGAGTGTAGAAAGTATGGACAAAGGTCAATGTTCAATACCTCAAGGAGGTTTATGAGTCAAAGTAATTTTGTTCATGCTCACAATTCTGCAAAAACTATAATCAAATGTTGTATATGCAATCAAGTTGGACATATATCCTCCAAGTGTTCTCTAAAAGGATGTAATTCATCATCTCACAAAAGATACCAAACAAAAGGGGGCCTCCAGTGGATAAAGAAGGTGAATAAATGTGACTTGGCTTTAACTGCTCAAGATTTGAAGAGTCAATGGTATTTGGACAGTGACTGCTCTAAACACATGACAGGAGACAAAAGCAAGTTTATAACCTTGACATATGAAATCGTGCAATGTCACTTTTTGGAAATGACAAATCGTGAAAGATCAAGGGAAAAGGATCGTCAAAGATAGATAATGGCGTAGGAACAAGATGTACTATATGTGTATATTAAAGAAATTTACCGAGTGTCAATCGATGTGTGATAAAGTGCCTGAAGTTCTCTTTAGCGTCATTACGTAGTCGTGGCCACACAACAGGAAAGGCTCTGCTCAAAGGTGTCCGAACAGAGAGTAATGTGTACATAGTAAAATAGGAGGATGAAGCCTGCCATCTGAGCAAACTTGAGGAGTCATGGTTATGGCATAGAAGATTAGGACATCTCAGCTTCGACCATATCATCAAACTGAGTAAGAAGAAAGTTGTCAGAGATATGCCTGAAATAAAGAGGCCTTCAAATACCATATGCAAATCTTGTCAATTTGGGAAACAAACTCGCACATCATTTAAATCTAAAGATGAGCTATCAACTAGAAGACCACCTACTTTTGTGCCATGATCGCGGGACCTCGTTTAACTAATACACCAAGTGGAGAATCCTACTTTATGCTGATAATAGATGATTTCTCCAGAATGACATGGGTTGCTTTTCTCAAGAACAAATCAGAAGCACTGGAAAAGTTTAAGATATTCAATGCATTAGCTGAAAATCAAACTGGATGCAAGCTAAAATGTATCAAATCAGATAGAGGAGGAGAATTCACAGATTATGACTTTGCAGACCTATGTGATGAACATGGAATAAAGCAACACACAAATAGGACACCTCAGCAGAATGGAGTAGCAGAGAGACAAAACAGATCTGTACAACCAATGGCCAGAGCTATGATGCAAGAGAATAAAATTCCTCAAACCTTTTGGGCAGAAGCTGTACACATAGCAGTACATATTCTAAACAAAGCTCATTTAAGACCTAATGGTGACAAGACACCTTATGAGCTATGGCATGGTAAACTTGCATCAATCAAGCACTTTAGAGTCTTTGGCAACAAGTGGTACATAAAGAACAATGATGAAAATCTGGGGAAATTTGATGCAAGAGGAGATGAGGGAATACTCTTAGGATATGCATCCAAGATTAAAGGATACAGATGCTACAACAAGACTATTCGAAAAAATGTAGAAAGTATTGACATAAGATTTGATGAAGAAATCTCAAACAAGACAAGAGATATAGACTACAGCAGCCATCCTGAAAATAATGAAGAAGAGGACCAAGATGATGAAGGAATAAGCAAAACATCAGAAAATGCTGAACTGATCTCAAAAACCCCCTCAAGATACACTCAAAAGAACCATCCAGAAGATCAAATCATAGGAGACAACAGTGTAGGAGTGCAAACAAGAAGGCAACTAGCTGAACAGACAGAAGAAGTATACATAGCAATGTTATCACAAATAGAGCCAAAGAAGTTTGAAGAAGCTAGCAAGGACAAGTATTGGGTCAAAGCAATGAATGAAGAATTGGACCAAATTGAGAAGAAAAATACCCGGGAGCTAGTTCCTAGACCAATTGAAAAGAATATCATTGGTTTAAAATGGGTATTCAAAAATAAAATGAATGAGCAAGGACAAGTAATCAAGAATAAATCCAGGCTGGTCTGCAAAGGACACTCACAAATTGAAGGGCTTGATTATGAAGAAACATTTGCCCCTGTAGCCAGAATGGAAGCTATCAGAATGTTCTTGGCATTTGCATGTTACCAAGACTTTAAAGTATATCAAATGGATGTAAAAACTGCATTTCTGAATGGAGACTTAGAAGAAGAAGTCTACATGGAACAACGAGAAGGCTTCTCATTGATAGACAAAGAAGACTATTTGTTCAGACTGAAGAAGGCCCTATATGGACTGAAACAGGCTCCTCGTGCTTGGTACTCAAGACTGGATAAATATTTGCAAAAACAGGGTTTCAAGAGAGGTGGTTTAGAGAACAATCTATACATAAAAGCCCATGAAATTGAACTCCTGATTGTTGTAGTATATGTTGATGACATTATGTTTGGAAGCAACAGAGAAGAACTAGAAAAAGGGTTTGCTGATGAAATGAAAATAGAGTTTGAAATGTCTATCATTGGAGAGCTCAGCTTCTACTTGGGACTGCAAATTTAGCAAAATAACACAGGAACATTCATTTCGCAAGAAAACTACTTAAAAGAAATATTGAAAAAGTTCAAACAGAAACCAAACCTTGTGGTCATTCCAGCACCACAAAGGCAAGCCTGTGCTAATGATAATCATTGGCATATATTCACATTTAAAGATCCATGATTGGAAGTCATGCGTGGCCAGACTGACTGCATCAAGCCTGTTGTGGACATCAAACAGTAGTAGGACCAGTGGCTGGGAGTACTGAAAACACGAAATGAAACTATCTTTCTGCAAAGCAAAGGGAATTTATATCACACAGGAAAATAAGAAACCATGATGACTTTAAAAATCCCAACTTCATTTTATCAAAGATAATACGTATGTATTTACTACCAAAGAGATGATGTTATGCAATACAAGTGAGGTGCATTCTATCTAGGAAATTTCCATGGCATGATAAACAAGAACAAACATCCATATCTTCCGTTCTGCGCCTGAAGGTATAATGCTAGCAGCATGTTGTACACAAGTCATGTGGATGAAGAAAACTCTTCAAGACATGAAGGTAAGAATTGATGAACCTATTTCAATCAAATGTGATAATACAAGTGCTATAAGTATATCTAAAAATCTTGTACTTCACTCAAAAACTAAACATATTCCAATCAAGTATCATTTCCTCCGAGAACAAGTGGCTCAGAAGATAGTAAAGCTGGAATATGTACCAACAAAAGAGCAGACAGCTGATATATTTACCAAACCTCTTGCTAGAGAACCATTTCAATATTTGAGAGATAAACTAGGGGTAGTATCTGCAGATGCTGCTCTCTGATATAAAGAGAAAGCACAATTTCAGGGGGAGAAAAAAACAAAAATATCATTCCAGGGGGAGAATAGAAAGCAAGAAAAACATGAATCAGGTCCTCAAGATCAAAGGATTAAGGCAAAAGAACACCAAGTTATTATCCTAAAATTATTAGCATTATTCAAGCATCAAAAGATCAATTACAGAGAAAAAGGATCAGTAGTGAATCTGAAACATTATATTAAGAATCTGAAACATAAAAGACAAGTAGTGAATTATCATTTGAAGCCTCTCAACATTTTAATTGCTGAATTCAATCATACATCTCAAAGTGTTCTCACAATAAGTCTTATACATCACTATGAAGCAGCATGGTACAAAGTCAGCAGAAGAGGGCCTAAACATAACTCAGAGAGAGGAGGAAGAGAAAGCAATAGGAGAAAGCTACAGGCAAATAGAGAAAAATTGATGTCAAAGGGCAAAAAGAAATCCTTTGCCATTGATGTCAAAGGGGGAGGAAGAGCAAGCAACAGGAGAAAGAGTAGGCAAACAAAGAAAATGTATTGCTACAGAGAAAATATATTGCCATCAATGCCAAAGGGGGAGACTGTTGGGAATGTTCTCATTGATGGCAAAGGAGGCAGCAGATGCAGAGATAGGAACAGTTACAAGGAGACAAAGACAGATAATGCAAGCAGAGGAAGCAAATACGGAGATAGAGCCGTTTTCATAACAGTAGAGGTAGAGCCACAGATGTTATTCCAAGAATATGTACATATATATATAAATTCAGAGAATCTTTTATACAGTCAGGCATTACACATAACATTCTCGGTGTTTGAATCAGTTAGCATTCACTGTTTGAATTATGTTGAAATTATCGCCATTGTTTAACAAAGCACTTGTATTCAATTGACATGGAGATTGTATATATGGTAGGTGCGTTATATATATATGGCTTATATATATGCATACACCGAAGAACCAGCGTGAATAGGAGCGGAACCATAGTTAGAGGCGGAACCAAAGTAAAAAACGGAACCATAATCGAAATATATATATATATATATATATATATATATATATAATTGAACGAAGAACGGAACCTGGAGCATAGGGAGAACCGGAACCTTGACCAGAGGAACCATGAGGGGACTGAAACCACGAGCCGGTTCACGGAGGCGGATTTCCCAATTCCGCACCACCTTTTGACCGTAAGGTGGTTTTGCAGAAATTGCAGCAATTCCATAGACTTTGTGACAAGTGGCATAGGCGGTATTGGAAGCCACCATTTAACTTGCAATTTCGCGCGTTATACACCGACCAAAGACGCCGAGCGAAATGGATATAAACCGTCGATCTGGCAGAGGAGCATCGAACGGAGATCATTGAACAAAGATGCACGAAGTTTAATAGAGGTGCGCGGAGTCTAACAGAGGTATTATACATGCATTTGATTGGTTTTTTGATTGAACTGTGGGGCCCGGCAGAGTAATACAAAGTGAATTGGTTTATTTATGATTTTCAACGTATTATAATCATTAATATAAGGCGGAGTTATATATATATAAACTTGGTTTATTAATTTCACTGCAAAGGTTCGAAAGGTTTGAACGTCAATTGCCGGGTTATTAAAACAAGGTGGAAGACTAAGGTTTCGAATTAATAAAAGATTGCCCGATTATCGTTGGACTTCGTTAATAATTGAAGGGCGCGTTGGTGGTGCACGTGGGCGGAGCCACCACTACCTGGTGGTTACGGGGGCTGCCATTTGCCCATACGCATCAATTGGGGTGAGGCCCCGTATTTCATCATAGCCGTTGATTGGCGGTCAACGCGCGATTGGCCAGTCAACTACGGGGGGTGCCTTCCCGTTAACCTCCGCATTGTTCGACCTCCCGTACTCCGTCGATCTCTGTCAACATGCTGTCGGTTTAAACACTGTGCCATCAACCTGTTCATCGTTTTGTTGATTGTGCAGCTGGAAATTACATTCCAACAATTGTATTGTGGGCCCGGGATAGAGCGTGGAATAGGACAAGTGTGAGATTGTCGGATGTGGAAATGATTGGGCATGAAACTTGAATGCAGTTATGAAAAAGGAAAAAGAAGAGGAGAGCATGCAGAGGTACACAGAGATTACAGGTTGGACAGGAACACATAAACAAGTGCACACAAACACAGTGAATCAAAGTATATAAAACAGGTTCTCTACAGCAGCAAGAAAAGACAAAGCCAGTAAATCCAAAATTCAGAAAAGAAGCTGAGTGGAATTGAGATGTATAATTGAAAAATGTAAATGTAAATATTTTTCTTAATTGTTTGTGATGCAAAGGCAATTATCCTAAGGAAAAGACAAAATCCCACTGTAGCATGGAAATTTGTACATATTGTAGTAATTCTAAAAATGAGCTGGAAAAAGGAATAAGGAGACAGAAGCCAAAGAGTCATGACTGTTCACTTAAAATTCCTTGTGAAATACAAACATTCATGTGAAAATTTATAAATATATTATCAATTTGATAAGCTCAAAGAGGGTGTGAGAGAGAGAGAAAATATAGAGAATGCAGAATATAGAAGAATAAAGTAGAGAAGATTAAGAGAAGAAAGAGAAGCTACAGAACAGAGCTGATATCTGAGGTAAATCAGCAAACATTCAGTTTGTTAAATTGAGGAAGTTGGAGCTTCCCTATCAAGTTGCAGCTTGATAGATGTCAGTTGTAGCTGACTGAGGTTGAAGCCTCCTGTAGGTTGGTGCTCGCAAATTGAAGGGAGTTGGTGCTTCCTTGCAAGTTGTAGCTTGCAGAATTGAGGTTGGAGCCTCCTGTAGGTTGGTGCTTGCAGAAAAACAATGGTGAGAGGGAGTTGGAGCTTAACTTTGCATCACAACAATAAGAAGATGTGGTTTTCTCCCTTTATGGGTTTCCACTTATATCTGGTGTCTATGTGCATGATATTTATGTATTTATATGATATGTATCATCTGCTTAATACCTGCTACTCTCATATTAAGTCCGTTTATTCTATTATATTGATATTTGTCGTTCATATTCTAAAGATTGCTTACATATTAAGCCTATATGAAGAAGATGTGTTAGTTTGAATAAAAGTTATTTAAAAAAATCTATGAATGTGAAAGAATTTAGTTCATCTCCTCTTGTTTAACTAAGAGTTCAACATGCTTGTGCTTGCGGGGATGAGGTATTGGGTTCAAAACCCAGTATAGACTTACAAAAATCAGAATCAGTCTTTAGTAGTTCGGGGCCACATGAACTCCCTCCACTGCCATGGTACCATTTGCGTTTAGCCCGAAAAACTCCAAATCAACCTACTAACCAATAGTAAGATGCCACTTATTTGCATACGATAGGCCCAAATGGAACATTCTGAGGAATATTTTTGGAATATTCTAAGGAATATTATTTTCTTAATAAATTCCAAAGTCAAATTCAACCCTGGTCAAACTGGATTTTTAAAGGATACTGTAAACTTCAAACCTGCATAACTTTCTCGTACGATGTCGGATTTGAGTGTCATTCATGGTGCCAGAATCACAGCAACAAGGCTTATCTGATCATTTAGGTTTCAACCAATTCTGAGAAATTCCAATTTTGAGCATTTTTTCAACTTAGGACATGATCACCTCGATCAAATCTATCTTTGCTCTAGGAGCTTTACTTGCTCCAAACATCACATCAGCAAATGATAGTGCATCATACCCATAAAGGGCTCGAAATGGAGTCATGCTAATGGACATATGAAAGGTTGTGTTGTAGCAATACTCCCCCAAATGGAGCCAACGTAGCCATGCTCTCTACTGCCCCGAAACATAGTTCTGCAAGTAGCCTTCCAACCACTTGTTTACTATTTCTGTCTGCCCATCGGTTTGTGGGTGATAGTTGGTACTTGGTGTTAATTCAGTACCCACTAACCGAAAAATCTTGTGCCAAAATCCACCCATGAAGCGCCTATCCCGACCGCTGACTATGGTCTTTGGGAGACCGTGGAGTCTAAACACATCCCTGAAGAAAAGCTCAGCTACCTATGAAGCAGTATATCATGCAAAAATAGCAAAGATATGTGAATAATTTGTTTGTCGATCAAAAAAATACAAAGATACATTCCTTTACCCCGAACTATATATAGACCGCATGTCCATGAAATACTCTCCCATTTTCTATCCGTAATTGTGAGTGGCCGTAGTCACAGTGGCAGATGGTCGTGTTCTCCTTGTTTTGTTGTCAAACTACACACTCCTCATGTGTTGGTGTACATCCTCTTCGAGACCCTTCCATGAGAATCTCTCCCGAATAGCCCGATAAGTCTCTGGTGAATCCTTAATGCTCGACAGCGAATGCGAGCTTCAAAATCTTCTCCTTGAGCTTAAAATATCTAGTCAAGAAGACCCGATCTCGGTAATAGATGACCTCATCCATCATTCTATACCTGTCATCAATCACCATCCCATCTAGGATCTCACATGCAAAGTTGTCTTTGGAGTATTCCACCAACAACTGAGCCTTCCAATCTGCAACTATGCCCCTTAAGGACAGCATTGCTGACCTCCTAGATAGAGCATCTGCCACCACATTACTATTCTCTTTGACATACTCTATGTCCAAGTCACATGCTTGGATCTTACTTACCCATTTTTGCTGCCTCTCCTGAAGTTGCTTCTTCTCAAGAAAGAATCAGAGACTATTATGATCAGTCTTCACTCGGAATTTATTCCCCACAAAATACTATCGGAACTTGGCTAAGCATGCATAATAGCCAACATTTACTTATCATATATGGGGTATAGCCTCTCATGTGGCAGAAACTTCCAGCTCTCAAAAGCTATAGGGTGTCCCCCTTGAATCAATACTTCCCCAATGCCCTCTCATGAAGGATCACATTCCAACACAAAGGGTTGAGTAAAATCAGGTAGGACCATTACCAGGTAGCTACTCATCACCTCCTTGAGCTTATCAAAATCCCTCTGCACTATAGGTTTCCAACTGAAGTCTCCCTTCTTGGTTAGATCTGTAAGTGGTGCTTCTAGTTGAGAGAACCCTTTTACAAACTTCCGGTAATAGGTACATATGCCTACAAATCCCCGAATTTCTGTGACATTATTTGGTTCATGTCAATCTCTAATAGCATGGATCTTCTCTTCATGAACTCTTACCCCATCCAATCCAATGATGTGGCCCAAGTAAAGAATCTCTGTGATCCCAAACTCACATTTGGAGATCTTAGCATAGAACCGCTGCTCCTTAAGAATGTGTAATACTGCCTCAATATGCTATAAATGTTCCTCCCATGTGCGGCTATAAATAAGAATGTCATCAAATAAGACCACCATGTACCTCAAGTGACCATGAATATAGCCTATGCAATATTTGAATTTTTCCAAAGCATTGGTTAGCCCAAAAGGCATTACCAAAAACTCAAAATTCCCATAGTGACATCGGAATGCTACCTTGGGGATATCTTGATCCCTCACCTCGATTTTATGATACCCCAATGTCAAATCAATATTGGAGAAATACTTGGACCCTCTTAGTTCATCCATCAATTCATCGATCCTCGGAATTGGGTATATATTCTTCATGGTATTTTTTTTCAATGCTCTATAATCAATGTACATTCTCAATGTGCCATATTTCTTCTTCACCAATACCACTGAAGAGGCAAAAGGACTACTTCTATGCTTGATATTTCATAAATCCAAAAGCTCCTGAATAGCCTTTTCAATCACATCTCTATAGGCTTTGCGATGCCTATAAGGTGTGGTGATCACTACTTTAATCCCTTGTTTGAACTCAATAGTGTTCTCAAAAGCTCGGTCAAGAGGTCTCCCAGGTGGGATATCCCCAAATACTGTAGAATATCGGTCCAAGATAGATTTTACATCTGGATGTACTGATCAATCATTGCTCCTAGCTTCTGACAAACGTAGTTCTACTACCCATTCTATGTCCCCTCTATGCAAATATGCTTCCAGCCTGTGGGCTAAGACAATCTGGGGTGGATAGGTGTGTATGCCTTTGATTTTCTAATGCTTACCACTCCCCTTCTCTGTCCACTCCATCTAATGTAAGGCTCAATAGTGTACATTCCATGGTGATTAACCACTCCGACACCCAATATGAATAAGGTGCCCAGAATACCTCAACCAAAACAGTGCTCCAAAATGTGTAGGTTCCTATGGTGATGGTTAATTGATGGTTAATGCTAGAACGTATTTGGGTACACTATGTTAGCCATCAAAAGAATTTTTTGTCATAGAAAATGATGGTTGCAAACAAGGATTAAGCCTTTCTCAAGAGATTATTTTCATAGAAAATAATCTCATTCTTGAAGCCTTCTGATGCTTTCAAATTCAAAATATAATCTTCATTGTTGTTTCATTCATAAATTCACTAAGAAACCCTATTGATATCCAAAAGAAATTGTTCTTAGGCCTAAAATTTCACCATTACATGCCTCCAAAAAACCCTTCATTTCATTCACTATTACTCATTTCAAGATGACCTTTTTCCTCTACAAAAATTCCCTTTTTCCCTTTTAATTACCCTTCATTTCATTAAAAGTCCCATTTTAGACCGAGAAAACCCCTTTCTATGGTTTAAAAACCCTTCCTTTTAACTATTGGAACTTGAAAAAAACTGTGAAAACCCAACAAAAAACACATAAAACCTTTGAAAAACCTCTTCTGCCCCTTTTAGGCCTTTAAACCCCTGAGGGCTTAATTTTTTTTTCTTTTCCGCCATAAGACCCAGCACTATGACCAAGCGCCTAAACCCCTCTGACCCTATCGCATTGGTGTTTTCCCTATATACCCGCATTTTCCTTTCTATCCCGATGCGATTAGCTCCTTTACCTTTGGCCCCTGGTCACTCGTTCCTCCATGAGACCATACCCCTACCCTAAACTATAGCCCCCATCGCATCGGCCCTTATTCATTTCCTCCCCCATTCCTTAGATCCCTTCTGATGCGATCAGCCCCTGTTTCTTTGACCCTTGGTCACTATCTCCTCACGAGACCATTCCCCTTCCTTATTCTTAACCCCTCCCCCTTAACTATTATTTACCCCCGTGCCCTTTGTAAAGTGCATTTTCCCTTTGAAACCTCCCCGCGCTATGCATACCTCCCGAGCGATCTTGACCGTCAATCTTATCGATCTGACGGTCATCGCATTTCCCTCTGCATCCCCCGATTGCTTGACCCATATCTATTCATCCTCACAAACGCTCTCCACTGTCTATCTATGAGATATGATGGCTCTCCTTTAAACCCTACATCCCAACCTATCTGGGCCTACCATCCACTGTGTCAAGTGGCCATCACATCACACGCTGCCACCTAGCTTCCACTAATTCTCCTGCCCGTGCACTTCCCTCCATCATATTATCCCGTAGCCATTGGATCTTCCCCCCAGATCCAACGGTCTACATTGTGTTTCACGTGATTTTTGCAATAGAGGTTTAATGTCCCAAAATCGCGTGAGACCGCCGATTTTACAAAGGCCACGCGTCTTCTTTTCATTCGATCGCATTTGATTCAACATAAACCACTTACCACCTAGATCGAATGCGAAAACCATTCGTGGTTTTCACGAAACCACTTTTCTTCCATTTCGCACCAAAGTCATTTTTAAACCACGTTTTCATGTGTTTTCTCCATAGAGCCTCCTCCACCTGCATTTCATCTCCTCTTCATAAGCTCCTTTGTCTCCACCAGCCTCCAAAGAAGTTTTCCAACACCGCAGGGTTTTTAACATGTTTTGTTAGTTTTATGCAGGGTTTGATATCAGTTTTAAAGGTGGAAATCTTGTCCACCACCCACAAAGAAACAGAACCAAAGATTACCATCTCTAAAGCCAAATCACGAAGGAAAGGAACTACTAGGTTTCTTTTCCTAGTTGATTAGTGTTTCATGAGCATTGGTTCGCTCAGCAAAACCCTTAGCATGCCAAGACACCTGTACATGACAAAGAAGAAAAAATAGTGAAGATAAAGGTTGAAGATTAAAGGATTAATGCATAAAGATTGAAGATCAAGGAGCTCGGCCCAACAGATTAAGATAAAGCACAGCTAAAACAAAAAGGTTAAGGGTTAATACAGTGGATTAAAGACAGATAGCCCGAAAAGAAATTAAGGGAAGAAATAAAAGCCGAAGACCAAAGAAATATGTTTTACCAGTTAAAACAGTCAGTAGAGAAAGTTTAAAGACTTCGAAGATGATTACAAAGGCCTAAAAGTTGTATCAAAGGCCTAAATCAGTTGAACAGTTAGCAAAAGAAAAATTGAAGACCGAAGAAGAATAAAAATGGCATGATCGGCCCTAAAGCACAAAATCAAAGTCAAATTAGTGTTTTAAGGTATTAAGACAGATAGATCAGTAGAAGGAAGGCTTTAAATGCCAAATATCAGAAGCCTTTACTTCTCTGAAGACCAAAATGACACCTGCCAGCTGATTTCACCTAAAAGGAATGCATTTTAATTACACAATCAAAGATATTTGTTAAAGACAGCTCAAAATTAATTATGAGCCTACCAAAAGCCCCCAAAGTCAACAAAAGTGACTAAAGTTGATGAAATTTAATGTAATAATCAATTTGTAGAGTTAAAACATTTGAATACTTCTCCATTTGGCCCTTCAAAGGCTGAGAAGCACTTACTCTGCATTAATTGAAAATATAGACCTTTCTTTCACTCCACCTCCTCATTCTTCTATAAATACTTCTCTAGAAGATAGTATACAGGTTGGTCTTTGGATACTGTTGAATGTGCAAAATAACATGGGCTACGTCGGTAGCCTCCGTTTTGTAATCAAGACACATAAGCCGAGACGAGAAGGTCAAAACTATAAAGACCCACTGGACTTGAAGATTGTAACTGGTTTGAACATCAAATACACAAGTTAATTCATGGGATCCTTGTTTATGTCAAATGGTGATGTGTTTCTTACTATAACTGTCATTTTTATCTTGTTTTCCATACTGTCCACTATTCTCTGATAAAGAACTTCAAGCATAGATTAGGACTTACTGTCAAGTACCCTAAATCTCACTGATAGATCTTTATCTTTGTGTTTTCTTCTATATTGTGTTTTTTGAGGATAATTAAATAGAGTATAACCAGTGAAGTTTTGGTAAGCCCATGTTTACTATGTACAACTTGAAAATTTGTCTTTGAAAGTTCTTGAAAAAGTCTACTAATTAAAGTTGAACTAGGGAAGTCTATGGTTAGCCCTGTCCTCTAGTTTATCTCCAATAGTTGCTTTGAAAGATCCCTTGAAGAGTATGTCAAAAGCAGGCTAGTTTAAAAGTACTTACCTGATATTAGGCTACTTTTTATGTTCATCATGAATGTTTTCCTTTAAGATATGTTGAAATGAGGCTAGATTAAAAGTTCTTACTTGATCTTAAGCTATTATTCGTTTTTAATGTTTTCTCTGAAAAAGTATATCAAAAGCAGGCTAGGTTAAAAGCACTTACCTAATCTTACATTACTTTGTGTCTTTCCTTTAAAGTGCATGCCAAAATCGTGCTAGTTTATAAGTACTTACTTGATCTTAGGCTGTCCTTTGTTTTTCTTGTGTGTTTGTTTTCTTTCACAACATTATTTTTATGTTTCCATATCACAACTCAATTTAAAGAATCCTTAGACATAGATGACTTGCCCCATGGACTAATCTTGAAACTTGTTGTGCAATTAAAACCTCTTGTGACTTCATAGCCCAATGGACTGACACTTTTTCTGAACTATCTTACCAGTTGAACCATTATTTCAACCTACTCACATCTTTACCCCTTAACAAGCTTCCTTCATATTGATGATATTCTACCCAACCAAAACAAACAAAACCCTTGTACCTCACAAATAGCCTAAAATCATATCATAAACCTTAAAGATCATATCTTTGAAAACACTCATATAGAGAGATCCCTCTCTGAATCCAAGAGGGCTAGATCCTAGGATTCCAAAGTGGTTTTGATGTAGGCTTTGCAGCATTTTTTCTTGCCAATCTTGCAAATTACAGAGACCTAACACACTACATGGTTCTAGCTCCTAGAACCAAAACTGAGAAACCCTCAAAGTCTTATATGTGAATGCCCCTCCTTTGTACGAGTTTTGTATCAATAAAGTTATGAGTAGCTCCATTGTCTACCAAAACTGATACTCTTTGGCCCATAATAGTGCCCCTAACTTCCAACGTTAGATACCTGGTAACTCCTCTTAATACTGCAAGAGCCCCTCGCATTGGAGCAAAAGATTTTACTGCATCTTCTGTGGGAGGTACATCGTTGGTCTTCTCCTCCTCATCAGAAAATATCTCAATGCAATGTGCTTTCCCTGCAACACATTGGTGGTTTGGCACCCATGGCTCTTTACAGGTGAAACAAAGTTTTCTCTTACTTGGTGTTCTCCCCTGATCCTCCTTTGGGCATGGAGAAATATTTTTCTAAAATGGTGTTTTAGTCTTGGGAAAGACATGTTGTAAATCCCTATCCTTCTCCATAGCTTCTTGGAGTGTGGTGGGTCTAGTGGATTTCACCAACCCATGCAATGGTTCAGACATACCAGCAATAAACATGCATATCCTCCAGTTCATAGTGAGGTTAGATACCATCATTGAAAGCTTTAGAAACTCAGAAATATAAGTTTCTAGATCTCCCATTTGCTTGAGCTTGGTTAGCTCAACAAAGTGAGCCTCCGGATCCCTAGGATCAAATATCTCTACCAACCTCCTAGTGAATTCTGAATATGAAGTGATATGAGCATTCCCAAGTGTAGATAACCCATGGAACCACCATTCATGAGGCTCACATTCTAGGTGCAGCACTGCTATTTTGATAGCCTCCATTTTAGAAACTCTATTGAGTTGGAAATAAGTATCCAACTTCTCTACCCAAGCCTTGACTATGCACTTGGGTGACCCATCATAAGAGGGAAAAAAGAACCTGCCCAAACTACGTTGTAGATCTTATTTCTGCATAAACCCTCCCTTCTTATGGCGATGGGAAGATATCCTACCATCCTTGATCCAACATAACTCCTGAAAGCTCAAATATTCTTTGAATCTGTGGGATTGAGATTCATATTCTACAAAATAATCACCAAGGGTTTATTTCTTCAAGGGCCTTCCTTCCTCACTTTCCAAATATAGGAATGTGGGCATAGTAGAGCGTTGTGAAGAAGGTTGTGCTCTATTTTCTCCCTCAGAAAATATGATGTGCTAGAGCTTTCTCTATGGTGAAACCTTCTAGGGGATTCCTTCTGCCTCATCTCCTTGATATCTTTGGCAATGACCTGCATATTTTGAAGAAGGAGCTTTGGGATCTACCTCTCCTTGATTGTTGTAGATATATTTTCCCCACAAGCTGAGCTAAGATCAGAGCTCTGATACCATTGTAATATCCCTTTTCAGGAAAATCAGCAATATTGACACCAAAAACATAGTTTGCTGAAAATTACACTATAATAATGAGAAAAAACACTTGGATCCATTATTTTATGTATTATATCCCTCAAATATATAAGGGGATCAAAAAAAAATCATTCTAGCTATGTTAAACATATCTCCCAAGCCCAATATAGTCTAAAAACACCCAAACCCCATGACTTCTCCAACACAAAATTTATGAAGCATAAGACAGCACAGTTTCTTAACTGTTTCTGCTACAAAAAAATTGAAACCAATAGATCAGATGATATATTACTCAAAGAGCTGAGAAAATGGAGATCTAGTCTCTTTTATACAATCTTAAGATAACCCGGCAAGGGTTTCTTGAAAGCATAAGGTGCAAAAAGTAGATCTACAGATATATGAATGAAAATTACACTGTATGACTATAGCTTTGCATACACATGGCTGGAAAATACAAGAAATGGCTGAAACAACTCCTTGCTATATTTCCAGGAGAAAGAATGATCTTTTTGCTAGGAAACTAGCTCACAAACAGGGATTTTAACCCCTCCATTGCAACAACATGAAAAATAACACAGTTTCTCCAAGGGACTGTGCTGTAGCTATAGGTGGCCACTTGAATCAATGTCTAATTATGGAAATATAGCCCAGAATACTCCTCTCAGATCCCTTCACCAAGCTCTCCAAGAAAGAGTGTGTAATTCCCGCATGAGAATACCTTGCACTAAATAGTGCAAAAAACCCAGCTAAACAGCTAAAGTATGAAAGAAGTCATAAGATTCAATCATAAACAATATTCTGAATGCCTCTCATGGCTGCCATCCCTTCCCTTTTATTCTTGGTGAGCCTCCTCATCTTTGGCCCCACTCATTTATGAGGTTACTTTCTTGCAAAGACACCTCCTCCAAAACTGCATTGTTCCCATTAGCTCCACTGTCTCTTTTTGCAGCACTATTGATTTGGTCAACCTGGATCTATTCCACATGCATTTCTCCCTTCCACACCCAAGGTGACTTTATTTTGCCTACCTAAACTGATCCACATTCAAATTGGAAGTGTTTTATTCCTAATAAATAGATTTAAGGGTCTCCCTACCCCATTTATTCTTCTAGACTGAAAAATAGAGCAACATATAATATTCCAACTAGTAATAAGCTAATTGGGAATATTACACATGATCTGGAGGGTAAAATGAAGCTTCGATATTATAAGGATGTGATCAAACTCACTCTTGATAATCAAAATTATCTCTCTATGCTGACCAGCACTAAGAATAAAATGAACATCGCTAGGATAATAACTAATTCTCATGAGCTTGAGACTGAGATGGGGCAGTGGTCTATTCCGAAGACTCCCTGAAATGATAAAATTTGTCAGATTTGTGATACTAAGCAGGTGGAAGATGAAAAACACTTCCTCTTAGATTGCTTGACTCTTACTCACATCCGCTCTCAATTCTCTAACATCCTCCACACTTTCAATCTTCTTGACCTATTAAGCCAACCCACCTATAACGATCTTGGAGCGCTCCTTTCCCTTCTCTTTGATCATAGAAACAAGATTTTGAAGACTCAAACTTAGATTCATTTTTGAGGTCAGATAGGCCGCATTAGTCTTAGCGGATGTTAATCATCATCATCACCATCATTAGAATTTTTTATAATTAATAATAATAATAAATAAATTATAATTTAGTTTTTATGATATTTTTAATTTTTACCATGGTGAGATGATAACTATCTATGTTTATCGACGATTTAATTTATATGATTATACTAGTTTGTAAAATTTCATTTAGGGTTGGATGTATGAAATATTTGTCTACCAACTTTTCTTGCTTCAAATGATGTGAAATGCTTATAACCCTTTACAATTAAATTTATAATTAACCCTCTATATAAAAACATGTCATATATTTCCTTAAATTAATGTAATGTAACAATGTTTTTAAAAAGATATTTAACCAATGCAATATCTCTTCCATCGACTTCTTTCATCAAATAATATTGATGTAACTACCATATATACCTGAATGTTATATTCAAATAAACTTGAAAATATTTAATAAAAATTGTGTAAAAAAAATCTATTATATAGAGGATAATACAGTTTTTTTAAGAAATGTATCTATTTATGATAAATGTACGTATAAATGTGTATTTTCATTTATTTTTAATTCTATTAAAATAAGACAAAGCATAAATATAATTTTGATCAATAAAGATAATTTTAATGACAAGTGCTACATAGTGAATAGTTTTTGTCTCTTAGTCTCTTAGTTTAAATATAGCTAGATTCAAATTAATGTTAAGGTTTAGAATCCAATCAATTTAAGTTTTACTTTGGTAAATTGAAATATTCTGTTAATTATAATTCTGTATTGTAGAGTGGAGAATCCAATCCTACCCAATTGCAATAATAATAGTTTTGTTGAGAAGGTTTTATAGAAAGTATTACATTTAATGTATAAAGTATAAATAGATATTTTAAAATGAAATTATTCTTTTTATAAATATATGTAAAAAATAAATTGAATATATATATATATTAAAAATAAAATTACTTTATTTGCTTTATTGTTAATATTTTTTTATACTGAATAATAATAATATATAATTTAATTGATTTTAAATGTTTAAAGCTTGAATTCTCTAAATACCAATAATGTGTTTATGGAACAGTGATATATAATTAAGGAAAATTTTCCAAATCACAGGGGTATAGTCGTGGTATAGCCCATCTTTATTCTTATTCTTTTTCTCTCCATGAACATTTTTATTTTGTTCAAATTCTTTGTCCATGAAACTCTGTGAGTTGGAATAAAAATAGATTCCATATAAAGTATTTGCGGATAAAAATAGATTTTATTAGATTACATTTTTGGCAGTCTGGGAAAATTTACAGCCTCCACAGATGACCCGACTCCTTAAGTTGGTAAAAAAAGACTTTGAGAGTTTAATTCTGTATGAGCAAATTGATATCTCGCCTTTAAGTTTCAACAAAGTTATTTAAAGTCCAATAAATGAAGACTCTAAAGTTGTTGAGTTTCAATAAAGTTATTTAACAAGTCTAATAAAAAAAAAATTAAAAGTTATTAAGTAATTTGAATAAAGTTATTTAACAATTTTTTGAGCCCCACCCACTCAAACTTCCAATTCTATACTGGCATTCCATTTTAGATGTGATTGAAGATGACCCATAAAGATTCTTCCAAAGTTTTTCCATCTCATGCAAGGCCCACCACCCAACATATTGTCGTAATACATATGGGTTGTCTTCATGCAAGGCCCACCACCCACCATATTGTGGTGTGTAATACACACATGACAAAACAGAAAAGCTGCATCTCTTTTTACTGTGTAATATAGCATTGACAGAAGAGAATAAGATCTTAGTGGTTAATTTTCCAAAAAGAAGAGCACACTCACAGAAAGAATTAAGGTGTTATCTCGGCAAATCTTAATCTAAAGTTTCTATTTTGAAATTAGATAAATTGATGCACAACATGAAAAAATAGAGGAAAAACATTAATATAGAGGAAAAACATCACCATTAACATAGCTCAAGAACCCTGTGAACGGTCTTTAATTATTGATGCCTAGCTCAAAACTGTAATGCTCCAATACAATGATATTTTACAATGCAGAGTCTAACAAGGTCCAACCCTTCATAATAGAAACTCAAGTACTATTTAACTAAAACTTGAGTCAGTTTCCCTAATCCACTTTGGCAAACTTCATTAATTACAAACAAACTGAATTTAGACAAGTGTGGCCATGCAAGGCCCGAGCAAAAATATCTGACAAAACACCTCCTGTAGAATTAATTTTGGGCAGCTCTTTATGGATCTAAAAACTTCAATGGCTCTTCATAAAATCAAAAAAGTAGGCTTGAAGGTGTTTGTGATGGTAATGAAGAGGCAACAAATGGTGGCTTTGACATTTGGCCCTACTTTTCAGAAAGCCGATGTTGGGTAATTAAATCTGGTGCAGTGCTAGCTACTTTTCATTGATTGGTGATAGCATTGATGTGTTTACTGTCTTTTCTACTTCTCCTGGTATATTACACTAGTTCTGAATGAACGCCCTTTTCCCGGCTCGACCTCCTTCGCTTTTACTCCTTGTCAGGGCTTATTATACCACAAGTCCTTCATGTCGTGTTTAGCCTATTTCTTCATAAAATGGTGCACAAACGTCATTCACCCAGACTTAAAAACCTTTAGATTTCATCTTGAACCACATCACATCCACGCCAACATCGCACTTCGCATTTCACTATTTTTTAACTTTACCTTTGCACTTATCTTTTGAAACTTGCGATGTGCGCTATGTGACCTGGTCCCACCGTCATCGCATTTCACACTTTGTCGATTTTAACACTTACCCTTCGCACTTATCTTTTGAAACTTGCAATGCGTGCTATGCGATTGGGTCCCACCGTCATTGCATATCACACTTCAGAGATTATATCACAAACCCTTTGTGCGTATCCTGCAAAACATGCGATTTGTGATTGCGATCGGGTCCCACCGTCATCGCATATTGCACTTCAAAGATTATATCACGAACCCTTTGCGCCCATCCTGTAAAATTTGTGATTTGTGATTGCGATCGGGTCCCACCCATATCGCACATTGCACTTTGGCAGTTTTATCATAATCCTTTCACACTTACTTGTTAAAACTTTGTGATTTGAGCCAATACAACCAAACTTCAACTCTTTTTCATCTTCTACAGACTTTGCATTCAAATCATCCAGATTTAGGAGGGGTACTTCAACAATGAGTGGTATTAGTAAGAGGGGTTGCGAAGTATTATGGGTGCGCCACGTAGCAGCATGGGCAGTTAATGGAGACCACCATTTTGGACCCTCCACCCCCTCCCCCCCTTGTTAACATTCGGAGGCCAAGGGGGGGGGCGAAAAGTATTGTAGGCCATCTAATATGTGGAGGTGAGCAGGGATGGTTAACGTGGAAGCAACAGGACAGCTGATGTGAGGTGTGGTCGGGGTATGAGAGTCGAGGCGGGTGAAATGAAACTTAGGATAAAGAGGAATAACAAAGGGGTGGGGTAAAAGGATATGCAATGTGGTCAGGGACTTAGGATAAAAACATACCATAAGGTCCCAAACTTGACAAAAATCATCCCTTTTCAGACCTTTAGAGAAAAATTTGAACTTTTTAGTTTGATTTCTCTTCAGTTTGATTAGAGGAAAACAATAAAGCAGTTTTTAGGCTGCATATCTATAGCATGAACTTTGCATTTCTCCTTTCTCAACAAATCTACCGGCCCAATTTGAAATTCCTAAAATCTACCTATCAGCAAAAAATTCAAAATTGTACAATCATGCTTAAACTATATGATTGCACAAAAACCTTCTAAATAGTAGTGGCATTTTGATTTGCATCACTTTTAGAAATACTTATCTTTTTTGTGGGGCTTTCTTTTTCCTTTTTTAAATACCCTCTTTTCTTCTTATTTTGTTTCTTTTTATCTTTCTTTGGAAAATACGTTTGAATATTGAAATATATGTAGATATGAAAAATTTGCAAAGAGGAAGTACACAGTCACCTTGTGATATTGTAAATTACAGGACTCTAACAGTGGCTCCAGCTGGGGATGGAACTTATGTTTAGGGAGGTGTCAAGAACACCAAGTCCAGTAGCCTTGTATACTTCTCCTCTGCAACATTTTGACTGATTTCTTTCTTCCCTCTCCTTTTTTTTTTATTTTCTTATCAGACTAGGCTTATGGCCTTCACTTAGGGCTTCAACCTTGTCCAACAAATTATTGAAAATTGTAAGGCTATGGTATTTTCAATGATGAAATTTTAATCTGAGTTTTTAACAGAAATAATGTTTTAGCATACTACCATTGACAGGACCTCCAAACAACTCTATTCCATCCATCTCTAGCAATAAAAATGCATTATCTCCTCTGAAAGAATGAATAATGTATGGGCCTTTCCATAGGTTGTCAAACTTGCCATGTTTACCTTTATCTTCTCTTCTAGAATCCCACTTCAGCACTTTATCTCCGATATTGAAATCATTTTCTTTTGTCCTTTTGTCAAAGATCTTTTTCATCTTTTCTTGCACCACCTGAGTTCTATTGTACACCTATTCTCTGGACTGTTATAGTTGAATGGTATGGCCTATTCTTCTTTGTACATCATTTTCTTCAGCCTGCACCTCTTGAATGAGTTTCATGGCTGGCACTCCTAAGGATTTTGGGAAAACTGCATCCATCCCATAGACCAATTGATATGGTGACATGCCAATTGATTTCTTCGTTGTCATTCTGTCAACCCATAATGCATGGACCAATTTTTTATGCCAGGATTTCTTATTGTCTTCTAGCAGCTTCTTGATGATGTTGACAAGGCTCTTGTTGGAGGATTCAGCTAGTCCATTACCTTAAGGGTAATAAGATGTTGAATGCCCCAAAGAAATTTGATATCTGTGGCAAAAATCCACCATTTTCTTGGATTTAAAAGCAATGGCGTTATCTGTAATGATTTTCCTAGGACAACCAAATCTAGACAAGATGTCGGCTTCAAGGAATTTGATAATCACTGAGTCAGTAGCAGTTATGGAAGGAATGGCCTCTATCCATTTGGTAAAATATTCTATAGTAGTAAGGATCCATTTATGCTGCACGAAGGAGGAAGTGTGGATTTATCCAATGAAGTATAAACCCCATTGTTGGAAAGGAGCTTCAACAGAGATTGGTTGTAAGGAAAAAGGCAACAGTGTTCTTTTTCCCTAAAAAATTTGGCATTTATGACAGGTAGCTACCATTTTGTGGATATCTCAGAAAAGAGTAGGCCAATAGAAACCAAACCTTAGGATCTTGTTAGCAGTGGTTTTCCAGTAGAGATGGCCTCCACAATCCCCTCCATGAAATTTAGGCATAACCCTATTTGCATATTATTGAAGCAAACATTTAAGAAATATGCCCCCAGAATATTTCCAGTACAAAACATTTTCTAGGATGCTGAATTTTACAACTTTCAAGTTTAAGAATCTAGCTTTTGTTTCGGACAAACCAGGAGGAGCATCTAAATTAAATAGAACATATAATATATTTGCATACCAGGGAGAATTTAGGAAGGCTTCCTTAACAAGTGTAGTCACGAGCTCCTCTTGTTCATCCAGTGCATGAATTATATTAATATCTAGTGCTTGAAAATTGGTTTCAGCCATCAATTTGGCCAATCCCTTTCCCTTGATTAGTTTGGTGGGTGTGATCTCTAAATCATACTCCAAAATGAAAGCTATCCACTTGCCTCTTTTTCCATCAGGATCCTGTGTTGGGATGTCTTTGACAACTATATTGGGCACAAATGTAATGATGTGTGAATGTAGAATGTAAACTATGAAATACTTCAGTGCTTTGATCAAGGAAGACACCCGCTTTTCCATGATATTGTACTTCAAAGGCACTTCTCTCAAATCTTGGCTGAAAAATGCTATGGAATGCTCTTGTCTGTCCTTATTTTTCTGCAGCAATACAATAGAAATTGGGTGCACTGAGGCAAAGGAAAAAATGATGAAATCCTTGGTGAAATTAGGGCTGATCAAAACCAGTACTTTTGTGAGTGCTTGCTTTACCAGGTCAAAATACTATTTAGCCCCCTTGGTCCACTTGACTCTTGAGTCACTTTTGAGCATGTTAGTGATATTCCTCAGGAGTTCTGCAAGGTTTGGTATAAACCTTCTTAAAAAGTTGATCTTTCCAATGAAAGATTGCAACTCCTTGATGTTTCTAGGATGACTAATTTGTAGTATGCCCTCAATCCTACTAGGGTCAATTTTGATCCTTTCTTCAGATATGAGGTGGCCTATAAACTTTCCTTCTTCAAGACCAAATAATGATTTCTTAGGATTCAAAGATAGATTGAACCTTCTACATTTTTCAAAAACTGTTCTCAAATGGGCCAAATGTTCTTCATCATTTTTTGAATATACTGTAATATCATCAAGGTATATCACAATGAAAAAACCGATTTCTTCTGAAAAATCAATATCCACTGCTCTTTGAAAAGTGGCACCAGTATTTATTAATCCAAATGGAATTTTTACATACAGGAAGGTTCCCCAAGGAGTAGTAAAATCTATTTTTTGTTGATCATCTGGATGCACCAGCACTTGACTGTACTATTCTGAAATGATTGTATTCGTTTTGTTGTGCTAAGTGTCTTTCAATTTTAAAAACATGTGCATAATCAGTTCATTAGTTTGCATAAGGATTAAGGAGTTGTTCCATGATCTGTAGATGATTTTGAGTGAATTAGAAGCACAAAAAAAAGCATAAACAACACTGAATAGTAGTGTAAAACACAGAAATAAGTCACCACATGAAATTTACATAGTAGGCATGATGAAGCAGCTCACCCCTCCTGAGCTACATCTACTGGTCCAACTCCTAATGGCTTGTCCACATTTCATTATGCTAAACAAATTTCTATTACATGTAGTTAAAGTGCTATAATGGTTGTTTTCTCTACACCAATGGCTTCATAATGCTCCAATTAGTAAAAAATGACTCTTCATTCATTCTGAATGGGCGAAAATTGAGTCTCCTACTCTTTTTCCCAGTATCTCCTAGAAAAGCTCCACTACAAATGGAGAACTCCACTTAACTAGAGTTAAAATTGGGCTAGTCGCCAATTTAGGCATGCCCTCTAACTATTCCACCATTCAAACCATGCATTTAATGTTGTGGTTGGGTGGTGGTCACATGCGCACCCCCAAACTGCGGGTTATCATAATGGTTAGAACCGTGGTTGAGTTGTTGTTGGGTTTTCATAGACCATGCGGAGGAGTGTTAATGTTAACATTTAACGTTTCCATGTGACACAATATTGCGGGGACCTCTGGCGGGTTGGGACCACCAGCGGTTCCCATCCCCCATACGTCATTCCAATACAACATAAATATAAGCCGACACCTCATAAGGTTAAGATCCAATGTATAGATCAGTTGATAAGCCATGTGCATTCTCAGAGGGAGATCAGGTGGTCAAGCCCTGCAGCCTCCCATAAAATTTCGGTATGCAGTTGCAAGGCCACGTGGCGGCCTCAGGGCTAGCCACGTGACAACTTCTAATTGGATCCTCAAATCTGTACAACCAATAAAAACCTAACACTTTTCCTCCTGTGATTGGTCCTCAGAAAGGAATATTCCAAGGAATATTGTCTTTTTCTTACTGTACCTCCACTTTTTTGACTGTGCATCCCAGTCAAAGCTAGTCAAACTGTCGCAATTTTACATGTTTGTTGTTTCAATCAAAACGCAATACCCTCCTCATACGACATTAGTTTTTTGAACCGTTTGTGGCGTCAGAATCAGGAAGACAAGATCTACGCAACCATTGTGGTTTCAACCCAATCCTGTAAATTTGAATTTTTAGCAAAATTTATGAACTCCTGATCATTCCTCCCCATTGGGAAGATTTTGGACCCCAAAAGACTTGATTACCTATTCAGTAGATGAGGTTAGAACTCCCTCACCTTTACAACCTCCATCCATTTTTCCTTGCTTGGTTTAGCGCCTTTGAGCCCAAATTGAAGTATGTCAACACTTCCCCTCTTTTATGCTCTTGTCCTCCTGTCAAGAATTGTATCTTCTTTGAGCTCATCCAGAGATTCTAGCGGGAAATCTTCAATAGAAGGTAGATAAAAATCACTTTATAATCGATCAAAGGTGGCTCATACAAGCATAATTTTTCAACATTAACAACTGAATACATTTGCATGTAAGAAGGCAAGTCAGGTTGGAATGCATTATTACCAACTTTTTTTATGATCTTGAAGGGAACATAACGAATGAGTTTGAGATTTTCACCTTCCCCTTGCATCCTTTCTTTGCTAATGTGCAACCATACCTCATGTCCCTCTTGAAACTTGTGATCAACCCGATGTTTGTCATGCCTCTCTTTGTATTTTCTTTGAATTTTCTCAAGTTGTTCTTGAACTTGTTGATGTATAATCTGAATTTTCTCAATGAAAGTTTGAGCCTTATCAATGTCACTATGGCCATCAATTGCAGCATCCTTCCCAAAGATGAATTCTAATGGTGATTTTAGCAAATACCCAAAGCATACTTCAAACGGTGAGGTTTGTGTTGAAGATTGCTTTGCCCGGTTGTAAGCATGTTGAATATAATGTAGTTGTTCATCCCACAACTTAGGATGTTTGTTGAAATATCCTCTCAATAGATGCACAACTATTATTTTCACCACCTCGGTGTGTCCATCTATTTGTGGATGAAAAGAGATACTCTTTTTCAACTTTGTGTCCATCATTCTCCATAGATTTGACCAAAAATTCCCAATGAATCTGGAATCCTTGTCACTAACAATAGAAGTGGGTAATCCAAAATGAAGCCAAACATTTTGAAAATAAAGTTCAGCAGTTTGTTTAGTAGTAATGGTTTTCTTACATGGCATAAGTATACACATTTTACTGAATCTATACACAACTACATAAATATAATCATGTTGTTTTCTTGACATAGGTAGACCTCTAGGCTCCAAAAAAGTCCATGGAGACACTCTCCCATGGCCTTGATGGTACTGGTAGTGGCGTCTAAAATCCAAGTTTCCTATTACTAGGCTTACTTGTTGCACATAGAGAACAACCTCTTATAAAACGTGACACACTATCTATTATGCGAAGCCAATAACAATACCTCTATAGATGCACCACTATTTTTCTTACCCCAAAGTGTCCAGATATAAGAGAAGAATGAGATTCTCTCATGAAAATTAGCCTCTCTCCTTGTGGAATACATAACTTGCCCAAATGAAATATAAAATTGTTATGCATATGATAATATTTTTCTTCAACTTCATTCCCTTCACTCAAACTAGCATACACATCTTGAAAATCAATGCCATGTGCATATTGTTCTATGTAACTCTCATGTACAATAGAATAATTTTTTAGTAAAGTAGAAGCACTAATGATTAGTCTTGAAATCATATCTACAAATTTATTGAATATACCTTTCTTGTACCTTATAACCAAGTGAAATTTTTGAAGAAATCCCATCCACCTGAAATGTCTTGATTGCTGCAATTTTGTCTACAACTGCAAGTACTGTAATGGTTGGTGATCGGTGTGTACAATAGTCTCTTTACCCATCAAGTAGCGTTTCCACTTCTTGACAATTTCTACCAACGCATATAGTTTTTTGTCATATGTAGGATAATTAGTCACAGCACCATTAAAAGTTTCTGAATGAAAGGCTTTAGGCTTACCATGCTGCAAAAGTACTACGCCTATGGCATAATCACTAGCATTGGTTTGTATCTCGAATGGTTGTCTCCAATTTGGAAATGCAAGGACTGGAGCTGAACTGATCTTGTATTTTAAAGCTTTGAAATATTTCTGTTGTTTTCCTCCCGATTGGAAGATTTTCTTGACACTTGTCACTACATGCATAGGAGTTGTGATGGAAGAAACATTAGCAATAAACTTCCTCCAATATTGAGTTGCACCTAAGAAAATTTTTACCTCGGTAACTGTTTTGGGTGCGGGACAATTAACAATGTCCTCCACTTTAGAAGGATCAATCCTCAATTCTCCTACTCCTACAATATGTCCCAAATAGACCAAAGAAGTCTTTCCAAACTCACATTTTGACATCTTAAGAAACAATTTCTCTTTCTTCAAAATATTAAGCACTCTGTTCACATGCAAGACATGATCTTCTATTATTTTGCTGAAAATCAATATGTCATCTAAGTACACAATAACAAATTCATCAAGTAATGGTCACAAAACATTATCCATAACTCACATGAAAGTTTTCAGCGCATTACATAAACCAAAAGGTATAACTAGCCACTCAAAGAGTCCTTGTTTGGTTTTGAATGAAATTTTCCATATATCACTTTTTGCAATTCTTAATTGATGATATCCACTTCGTAAATCTAAATTAGTGAAAAAATTTTCTTCTTTCATCTGATCAAGAAAATCATCTATTCTTGGGAGTGGGTGATGATTTTTTACCATAATCTTGTTGAAATCTCAAAAATATACACACATGCGCCAAGTCCCATCTTTCTTTGGTATCAAGACTATGGGTGAACTGCATGGTGAGGTGCTTGTCCTTATGATTACTTTATCCAACATCTCTTTGATTTGCCTCTTTATTTCAGCATTCTCCATTATCGACATGTGATACATACCAATGTTTGAAAGAGGACAATATTGCCGCAACCAAATCTCATGTTGAATTTCCCTTTTTGGAGGCAATTCTGTTGGCTCCTAAAACATCTCATGATGGCCATTAACCACATCATATAATTCTGATTTCAACTTAGGATCACATCCCTCAAAATATTCATTATTAATATCACTTTTAGGCTTAATCATAAGAAGAACAAAATTCTTACTTGAATTTTCCATCCTCTTTACGTGTCTAGCATTTACCAAAGCAATGTTTGTCTTCTTGCGATGTGCTCTAACAATGAAATCCTTGCCATATTTGAATAAATTATATTTTTTCTCATGGCAATAGAATATCACTTTCCTATCATACAAGTAAGGACTCCCTAATACAACACCATTTATGTCAAGCGGAACCACATCTAATTCAATTGTGTTAACAAATCTTGCAGTGATTGCAAAGCTCAATATACATTTCTTTGAAACCTGTAGATTTTCATCTTTAAAAATCCAACCCAATGGATATGTTTTTGGATGTGGTATGGTATCAAGGTTAAGTTTCTTTACCAAATATTCAGAGACTATTTTTTCTTGCGACCCACTATAAAACAATGTGTCAATCTTGGTATGCTTGGATATGACCCTCACATGAAACAGTTCTACTATTTCTTCTTCATTTGGAGTGTTTATTTGACAGTTTTATGTACTAGTATTGGGTTTAGTTTCAATTTATTTTCCCTTCATGTTCTTCAATCCCATGGCTGTGATTTTAGTTTCATCACCTAAATCAGATCCTAAATCATGTTGAGTTGTAACAGTAGTTTTTTGTTTCCCTTTGTTATTCGGTTTCTTTGGCCTCATTTCAGGATGTAATTTCCAACAATGAGTTTCATCATGGCCTTCTTTTGAAAAATGTTTGCAAGTTACTTTTTCTCCCTCTTTCTTAACAAATGCGCTATTTTTGTTTTTTCCTTTTGAGGTCTTTTCCTTGGCTTTACCCTTAAAAGGTTTCTCCCTACCCTCTTCAGAAATGTTCTTCCCTCTAGCTTCTAGATGTGTGGCCTGAACACAAACTTCATCTAGAATGGTGGGGTTAAACATGAGAATAGTATGTTTTAGGTAGCTATGTAAGCCTCCTATGTAATTTAGCAAAGTTTCTTGACTCTGCAAATCCACCCCTAATAAGAGAGCTCTTCTCCTAAATTCTTGGGTGTATTCTTGCACATTTTGTCCCTTTAACTGCCTAAAGTTCTGCCAGTTAATGAAGGCTTTCTACATATGAGCTAATGGATAAAACTGTTGTTTAATAGCAGCAATAAAATTTGACCATGATAGAATAATCTTAACATGTTTCTTGATTTCCTCCTTTTTCTTGGCTTCCCACCAAACAAGAGCTGCATATTCCATTCTCAAAGAAGATAATTGTATTTTTGTATCATCATCTTGAAGGTTCTGTATTCTCAAATAGACCTACAATTTTCTAATCCAATTATCTAGCTTGTCTGCATTTACTTCACCATTAAACATTGGAGATTCAAACTTAACATCAAGTTTTAAAAAAGGATTTTTACTAGTTCTCTTGGACTTCTGTGGCTGATGTACTAAAGAAGAAGTAGAGGATGATAATGATGATGAAGATGAGGGTGAATATGATGGCTCTCCATTGCTTCCATTTCCTCCATTTCCCTTTTTTGACTTGTCTTCATCATGTTGACCTCCTGGATATCCTTGTCCTTCCTTTTAGAGTTTAGATCCTTCTCTTTCTAGTCTCTCATTTCTTTCTTGATAAATAATTCTAACCATCATAGTCATGTCAAGAAATTCTTTCTTGAATACTCTTTCTTCCTCCTTAGTGTCAACTTAGTCATGGATTTCTCCATCCTCATGAGGCATGTTTAATGGAGCTTTCACTTCTTTCAGAGGTGAACTAGGTGGTGGAGATTGTGGAAATATTTCTCTCCTTTTCTTTGGCTCACTTTGAGACCTTTCTGCTTCCACCAATTTGCCTTCTCCTCTTTTGAGCTTGAGCCTTGTAAGCATCTAAAAATTGCAAACAGTTAAACAATTCTTTGCACTTAGCAGCACCAGAGAATAAACTCTAGCTCTGATACCAACTTGATCTGAAATGATTGTATTAGTTTTTCTATGCTAAGTGTGTTAGTCATCAGTATTTTTTTACTTGTTGGTGATGACTAGTTGTAACATCCAAGTTTTCCAACAACCGATCTAAAAATTTGTCAAATTTTCCAGCTGGGAAAACACCTATAAAACTTTTTTCCCTCCTACTTTTCAGTCCGCCCATGACGAGATGAAACTTCATTATCAAATCCTACCTAGCCTCAGCCATACTAGTCTGCTCATCAACTCTAAAGAGACAATCCAAATCTATTCAAACAATCTACCCTAAGTTAGGAAGTGGCGCTTTAAGGCATTTCTCTCTTGGTAAACTATCCGAGAGCCAAAAAACTCCATCTGCTATAGACCAGTCATAATAGACCTCCCACTCTAATAATAAAGTTGGTTATAGCCGTAGGTCGCGCCACTAATACACCCTTAAGTTTCAGCAATACATAGACCATAAGTCAAGCTGATTTTAGGTGTTTTTACAGTGTTTGATGGATCTTTCAAGCACATAAACATACTAGCATCTCAGAAGACAATTTTTTTCTCCACATGAGAATATAGCTGCTTCTCAATATGATCTTGAGCCTGGGATGCAGCTACAGAGCAAAGAGTTTTCCATCAAGCCCATGTGACCACATTCAAGGCTTGAAAGGACAGTAAAAGAAAAAACAACACTGTCAAGAGGCTATTGATATGACATGACTAAGAACCTCCTTCATTTTTAAGCAGAGGGTTTGAAGACCAAAGAACCTCCTACATCTATAAGCAGAGGGTTAAAAGCACCTCCTTCATCTATAAGCAAAGGGCGATGGAAAAATTTTGGTTTTATGAGTTGCAACTGACTGTAAGACAGATTTGTTTTTAATAAACAGTGAGACAATGACTAGGGTTTTCTAAAGTAAAGTGATGATTGAAGGCAGAGGTAAAAGCAGTAGTGTTTTTCAAAGTGTGTTTTCCTGCCATCATGTATAAGAGAAACCCTTGTCAAGCATGCTCATCAAACATTCTTCAGCAGACTAAGACAGAGGTTGAAAGAACATCAGACATTTTGTCAAGAAAGGCTTCCTTCATTCACAAGCAGAGGACCAAGGCAGTGACTGATTTCAAGGTTTGACTGATCAAAAGATAAGTGGTAAGAATAGTGAGAGATATTTGAAATAGAGAAATAATGTAAAGAGAAAAAAAAGGAAAGCAGGGGTACCACTGCAATCCAAGGGGTTAAACTTGTTTCTTAACAGGGTTTCTTTCAAAAGACAGTCTGCAGCTCAAACAAAATAAAATTGAAGAGTGGTTGATGAGATGGGTCATTGCACAGGAAAAATAAATGATGATGATTATGTTTCAAAGGATACTAATATCCCTACTCATAAGGGGATGAATTTCAGGTTACTTATCATAAGTTGACAAAGGAAAATTTGAGTTTAGTTCTTCCCAAGAAAGGTATTGCAGCTAGACACATTTGTTCATAAAATGCAAGAAGGACTTTGGCATGTTTTTCAAATTCTGGAGAAAACTTAAAAAAAAATATAGGCATGTTCCTTATAAAAAGGTCAAAGGTACCTTATCAATGCATTTTGAGTAAAGAAAGAAGCGTTAAAGAAATTTCCTTTTAAATGGATAGAGGTGGAAAAGCCTGAGTAAATGCAACTGCATTTTGCACCCACAGTCAAAAAATGAGTTTAAAAGACACCTGACAGTCAAATCATTTTCACAGTAGGTCCTTATCACCTTTAAAGCATCCAGAGCAGACACATTAGTTTAAGGTTCAAAGAGAAGATCCACCTCCTTGCAAAGTGGCAAAGGTTCTCCATAACTCATTGATATATTTTTGAGCAAATGTCACAATTTGAAAAGGACATGAAAGGGATAGCAGTGGCAGAAGTCATTTTTCGAATGTGTAACACACAGTGAATAGAGTTGACCCTTGGAAAGAGTCATAACCGTTGCCGCTGTTCAAATAAATACACATACCTTCACACCAATATGTTTCAAAATGTGGGCCCTTCTTGACACATTCGAAAATATTTTTGTTCCCTTTCAAATGACAAGGCAATGGTTTAAAAGGAGAAAGCCTTCCCAACCCTTTCAAGTCACACTCAAAGATATTTTGGTTTTTTTCTCTTTCTAAGAATTTGAAGATCGTTGAAAATTCATTGTGCAAACTCCAAAGCACGAGCAAAGCTTCCCCTTGCTGATCACTGGACTGGAGGAAAATATTTGAACGAAGTTCACAGATTTTTTGGGCTTGAAGAAACGCGCGGCGCACTTGTACAACCGTGCGGTGCGCTCAGGCGGAATAATTACACATGGTTACAAGGCCGCGCGGCGCACCTGTAGGTGTGCACAGCGCGCCTGTAAGTGTTGGTCCTGTCGGCCCGACAGGTGACCCGACACCATTTCCTGCGTGGCGCTCTTCCATACAAACATGCCACACATCTTTTAATGGTTCAAACACCTCCAAAGGTCCTTCAAAGCCACTCAAACGCTTAGCCAAGTCTTGCCATTGAAGTCTCAAGGTACTCCAAGTGCATCTTTGTTATTTTCAAAATCTAAAGGGTGAAAAATTGTTGTGTTTCTCCAAGAATAAATGAGGGTAAAAAATGAATTTTCCGGTGTGAGTCAAGGAGGTATGTTTCATGTTTAAACTCAAAATATGCCCATCATTGAAAGCTTTGTCAAAAATTTTTAAAGTTAACACTACTGTGGTGAAACAAAGTTAAAATCTATCAGCTATGTGCATTATTGGAGATAGTGTTAAGGAGGGTTAAGGTGTTTGTTCAAAAATCCGGATTTGCAATAGCTATGTTTGCCCAGTAGTAAGCTTAACCAAATGGTGGTTTCCTATTAATGATTCAAAACCTCACAAACTGCCCTCAAACAGTATTGGAAGAAGAAACATAGGGTTTTGAAAGGTGCAACTGTGGGTCTATGTTCAAAACAACAGTGGTCATTATATGAGCATTTCTTGACCTTTCAAAAGTCTCCCTCGTATGTTAAAAAGACAAAGGCAGTGTTGTCTCCTTTTACTCCATAAAACCAACTTTAAGTGTGTGAAGCTGTAGATCACCACTTGGAGGTATTATCAAAATCTGGGGTAGGAGAAACAGTGAAGTATAAAGAGGGTAGTGTTTTGTTTGAAGGGGATTTTATTGTTGTTTGACTACTATAGGACTTTTTGTTACCACATCAAAAACATTAGAAGCTCTGTCACCTTATCCTATAACACAGTAACCTTTGATTGTGTAGATGCACTTTTTTTTACTGTGTTTATGTTGTTGAAACTACTGGTTGAGTGGCCTGCAAAGAAGAAAGCAGTGTTTTGAATTAAGAAGATTATTTTTTGCCTTTATCCAAAAAGAAAGGCTGTCCTATTGACATCAAAACACCAAAGTTGGGTGCCCTTACCACAAACACAGGAAAGTCACTTTGATTGTGTTTATCTTTGTTGACAGTGTGTTCATTATAAAGATTGGTTGTTTGGTGTAAAAAGGCTAGAAATGGAAGTATTTTGAAGGAACATAGGTCTTATACCAAATGAGTACATCTCACACATCATTTGAAAACCAATTCTACCTTGATCAAACAGTGATTGACGAAAGTGAGATAGAGCAGCAGGAGCAGCATAACAGTGATGAACAAGGAAAGGAAAAGGGGCAGCCTTATGAGACAAAATAATAGCATAAAGATCATGAAGGTAATTCTCCAAAGCATGTGTTATCTGCCTCTCCTAGGCAAGGGGCCATGACTTCTTCACCAAAGCTAGAATGCCAAGCAACAAAGAAGAAAATCGAGAAAAGCTCAAAACTGCCCAAAGAGGGCGCCCGACACGGAAAGTGAGAAAAGACACATCAGGACTTCATATTTTGGCCTCTTCTTCAGAACATGTTTCTAAGAACCCTTGAGGGTCGTGCTCACCAATTTTGGGCAAATTTCGACATATTTTGGTTTTTTATTATTTTTGGGTTTTTGGCTAAAACTCACAAAATTATCCATTTCAGTTTGGGGGATCATCAAAGGAGGAGAATGGTATCATTGGATGCCATAATTCCAGGAGCACACACTCAGCAATTTTTAGGACATTTTAAGATCATTCACTCCTCCAAATTGGCGAAAAATGCTCGCTTTTTGCACACTCTGCTCGGTCTATCAGCAAACTATTTTTTCTGGTTCTTGACACACAGTCCTATTTTTGAAGGACTTCCAAGCATCAGATTGGGAAAATTCAAGTTGTTCTGGAAAGTAGACACTTATATCTTTCCAAAGAGCTATCATTAGCCTGATTTCAACATCGGGAAGGCTGCCAAAGGTTGTGGGAAAGTCAGGGGACCTTTTTCTGATGTAATTTTTGAGTATTTTTGTAAAATTTGAACCTTTAAAAACTGTTTTTCCCTCATGTGCGTTTAGCTATTTTTGCACATGAGAAGTGATGAAAAGTCAATATTTTTCCCTCTTTTAGCATTTTTTAGATATTTTATGAGATATTTTGTGCCTTGGGCTTTGCATGGCCTCAAGGACAAGTTTAGATATTTTGAATAGACCAATGAGAGTGCAAATTGAACTAAGAGGTTTTCCTCACTTGAGCCTATATATTCCAAAGGCTTTCATTGTAAAAAGAGGCTGAACTTGATGATAGAAGCAATATATGGTCATATATGCTTTAGTAGAAATACTTGTCTCATGCTTTTGGATTGCCTCTTGGATGTTCTTGGATGATGAAAGAGGATTGTTGTTGGATTCCATGACTTGGTAGAATGGTATAGTGTCTCTTTCTTTGTTTTGTCTTCTAGTTTTCATTCATGAATACATTTTTCTTGCTTGCTATAGATCAGTAGAGAACAAATTTGAGACATGACCTTGGAGGCAAGTCAAATTTCCTTTTTCTTCATAGCTTTCATGTTTTCCTCTTCCTTAGTCACATTCAAGAATTCTTAACTACTCTTTAATAAATTATGGTTATTGTTGCTTATTTTCATTCATGGTTTTATACATGCTAAGTATGATTTACGATATGCCCTGCTTACCTATGTCTAGTTATAGCTCCATCCATGAAATTTCTCTTTGACTGATTAGATTATCATTTTGTTGAACCAAGGAGGCCTAGTTCCGATCTAGCCCTTTGTCTAAGACTATGAAAATCTTGTTTTCAAAGTGCCCAATAACTTGAAGTACTGTGTTTAGGCGTTCCGACATAGTGTTTTGAGTTGTTTGTCCATCTTAAGTGTTTTCCCCAAAGTCTAATAGCCATTTCCCGAAGTTAGAGAGTTATGCTCCTCTATGCATGGCTTGAATGTTTATTTCTATGTATTGATTAGATTATAGTTACATTTCTCATGATTAATGGTTTGCCCTACCATGTTGATGTCTGCTATTAAACTAGTTATGCTTGAAATCCTTTGTTGTTCACAAACTTGATGTCCATTTTGTTCCATTTTTCCCAAAGATCCTTTCTACCTCGAATCAAATCGGCCCTTCAACAGCCTTGTATCACCATCTGATAGCTTTCTTGACCTTTTCGACCCCATAGCCCAGTTGATCTAACATCTTTTTACCTATCTTATATCTTTGATCAGTTTCATCCCTCACAACCTAAAAACCAAAACCAAAAAACCTACTTCATAACTAACCTAAAATCAGAACACAATAAGCAAACACACAGATATCCCTTACACATATAGAGAGAGCCTTCTCTAAGTCCAGGAAGGCTAGGTCCTTAGGCTCCAAAGATTGTTTTGATGTTACACTGTCATTTGGCTTGCCAATCAGCCAAATCACGGGACCCTAACATAATGGCAATCACAATGGGACTTACTGAGTACATGACAGTCTAGCAAACTATTATAGACTCTTTAGTCCTTCAACACTAAACTCAAACCATCAGCTTATAGAATCATTTAGAGTAAACTCCTTGTTTCACCATCTTAGCAAAGTGATGAATCAGGTTTATAACACTCTTACAAACTAGGCTGCACATAAAAAACTCATAAAAACCCCAAAAAAGCTCCCTTAGATTGGTTTTTGACAGTATTGGTGGTGGACCATACACATATACCTCAAAACAACTAAAAATCCACTTGGCAACTCCACTAAGCCTCCAGTAGGCCTTACTATTTTACCGAACTCTAGGTTACTATCCGATTGACTTATCCCACCGCTCACTAACATAATGGCGATCACGGTGGAACTCTGAGTAATAAAAAAACTTAGTTTCCCTAATATTTAGAGACTTTTGAGAATACTATCTGGCTAACTTATCCCACCGCTTCCTAACATAATGGCGATCATGGTGGGACTTTGAGTCAAAACATCCGAGGTACCCCTTAGAAACTCTCAAAATCTCAATCAAACTTAGAAGAGTAGAATATAACTTTTTCACCATCTTAGAAAAATGATGATTCAGTCATAGGAAGCTTTTCCAAACCTCACAGGAAATCAGTCTATAGAATCATTTAGAGTAAACTCTTTTTGTTATCACCACCCTAGTAAAGTGTCGAAATAGGTTTAGGATACTTTAGATAAACCATAGGCTGCACATAAAACTCAGAAAAACCCCAAAAACATTCCCAGATTGGTTTTTCCCTAGTTACTGGTGGTGGACCATAGTTACGTCTTTACAAAAACAAGCAAGTTCCACCTGGCGACTCCACTAGCCTCCAATAGGCCTAAAACTCCATAAAAGACCAAAAAAAAAAATCATAAACCATATCTTTCTACTAACTCATATTTCCAAGAACTTAAACTTAGGGTGGAAACTCTGTAATCAGTGACAAACTAAGTATAACTTAGCGATTCGGAAAACCTCACCTAAACATAGAAGATAAGCGAAAACCTTCTTGCCAAGAGAACCATTAACTTGACCATACAGCCTAGAAAATTGTTGAAACCAAGTGAATCACTCTTATTTGCAAGATTCTATCTCAAAGCTTGCTATAAATTTTTTTCCAAAGCTTCTTTGATAGTATTGGTGGTGGACCATAGTTCTCATAGAAATCTACCTGGCAACTCCACTAGTCCATCCTTTTGGTTTTGACCATCCTTCACATTAGTATAGCCTTAGAGAGGCCATCCATATGAAACTATCACAAATACCATCCTCTCTAAACTCTAGACCCAAAAACTGGCTTCACGAAGAATCAACACCAGATCTCACCTAGACCCAAATCCCCTTATCATAGTAGATGACCCAGAGAAGATTCTGTGGCAAGCTTCCCAAACTGGCAATCTAGCTACCTATAGTTCCATCCGTAAAGAACAATCAGTACCTGAAAATCTTACTGCCTTGCAGGATTCCCCTTTTGACTTAGAAACAGAAAAAGCTCTTTTTAGAAGCAATTCACAAAGTAAGATAGACTTTGATGATCTTGAGCCCCTAGATCTGCCACAGAGCCCTAATAGAGAAGCTTCACCTACCACACCTCCTGATTTTAAGCTTCTCCACCAATTTGGATCCTACCACCCTAGATCTTCTCAAAACCAAGTCAATAATCCAAGTACATCCACCACACCTATCCAAACCACTACTGTTCAAACCACCTCAGCCCATCCCACAAGCCCTCATCTTGTACATCATCCATTAGCTCCCATCATGGCAACCTGGTACACACCCTTGGTGTTACCGCAGCCTTTGGCTCCCTTACAAGCTAACTATCAAGACAAAATCCCACACTTTACTGGAGAAGAGACTGCCACAGCTCAATAGCATGTAAGTAGGATTAGAAATGCTTTTGAATACATGGAAATACAAGACGAGACCGTCAAAATGAGGATGTTCGCCCAAAGCCTGGGCAGAGAACCCAAAACATGGTTTAAGAGCTTACCTCCAAACAACATCCACAACATCCAAGAACTATATCAAATCTTCAAAAACAAGTGGGAAGTCCGAAAGAACCCCATTCAAATCCTGTCAGAATATAACAATCTAAAACGGGAAAATTGGGAAAGTGTCTAGGGATACTGCACTAGGTTCAACAGTGTGTATAACGCCCTCCCAACTCACTTCAAATCCCCACTTGGTTCAGCCTTGGCAAAATTCCCTGAGGGTTTTGATCCAGACATGACATATCAGCTAAGAGACAAGGATCCCCCTACCCTAGAGGAAATGCAACAAGTAGCCATAAAAGCAGAAGCCAACTTAGCAGAAAAAAGAGCTAGGACTAGATCAGAAAGAAAAGTCACATATAGAGATGAGGTACCCACTTCATCTCCTTCCCTAGATCCTAGAGTAGATTATTTAGTCAAGACCATGGAAAAAATGTGGGAAAAGATAAATGAAAATTCCCCTGTTAGGGACAATCAGCTAAACCCTCCGAACAGAAACCAGAACCAAAATTTTAGGAGGGAACAGCCTCAAAACAGACCAAGGGAAAATGACCAACAAATTAGGCCACCATTTAATGAAAATTATGTGGAAGAAGATGATAGGGATACAGAACCCATTGATGAAAGTCATTTGAACCTCATAGGGTCTGATAATGAGAGTGAGGTGTATCTCACAGAAGAAGAACAATCATTCTTCTCTCCGAATCAGGATGAAACCAACTATGAAGATCCCGAGGATCCTGCCATAGATTTCCAGAATGCCATAATAGAAGCTCACAGGTAGTATGACCTTAGAAGTAGGAAAAATCAAGACAAATCCAAGAAAGGTAGCTCAGACAATGCTAAAACCCCTGATACCATCCTTAAGAAAGCAGTCAACAGCAACAAAGTCATGGTCGGGAAAAATGACCAAAACAAAGATAGAGTTACCCAAACTATTCCTGATTTAGATATTCCTAGTACTTCCACAAGAATTCCCGAGGTGGCTGTGGCAAACAAAATCCTGAAACAGAGCCAACAAACTCAAAACATAGAGAAGGTCATGGCTGATAAAGCTGAAACAAACATGTCTAAACCACAAATGCCCTTCATTTTTGAGGGAGAGATTGCCAAAATAAAAATTACCATGCCCCTCACTAAACTTATCGCCCAATGCTCTTATAAATCCCAAGTGTTAAAAGTCCTAAATCTAGGAAATGATGTGAACACCCTTAATCTAGCTGATGACACTCCTGAAGTGTTGTTTGGTCTGAAAATAGAAGAGAAATTCCAAGAGGGAGCCACTCTTCCCTTTTACATCAGTTTAAATATCCATGATCAAATCCTTCACAATGCCATGCTAGACACCGGTGCCTCGCATAATCTTATGCCGAAGGTTGTAATGGAAAGATTAGGCCTAAAAATCACAAAACCATACAAAGACTTATATTCTTTCGATTCTAGTAGAGTCAAATGCCTAGGTTTGATCAAAGAACTTTGTTTCAGTCTGGCCCAAATACCTGCGAAACATCTAATCATGGACATAGTAGTGGCAAACATTCCTCCCAAGTACGGAATGCTTCTATCCAGATCTTGGGGAGCCAAGCTCCAAGAGAATATTCAACTGGATATGTCCTTCACCACCATTCCTGTGTTTGACCAAACAAGAATACTCTATCGAGAGTCACACATGAAATACATGATCAGTAGCCAAGAGAGGCCAGATAAATTTCCAATGTATTCCGTGCATTCCGACCTAAACTCTTTTATTCTGCATACTGATGAGGACATTGAAGAATAGTCAGAAGAAACTGAAACAAACTTAGACCCACCACATCAGCTGCCCCTAGTTCTCTATGATGAACTAGACACTCAAAACTACCATGATCATAAACAACTATGTCTTGAGGAAATTAAGTATGTTCCTTCTGAAGTGGGAATAAAGCAAGAAGCACAAACCCTTATGTACTATCAAGCAAATTTCTCGAACCTCAGTCAAACATCAGCTGTAACCTTCGGAAATTTTTTCAAGATAGAGGCATTAGAAGACTTACATATCACAAACCTGTTTGGAACTCGGGAGCAGGGAAGTTTAATGTTTCTACCATACCTCAAAGATTTACCATCACATAACTCTTCCACTGCAAATGAAACTTTGATCGTAGCCATAACAGCTCAAAATCTAGAAAAAATGCCTGATAAACTTCTTATGAGCAAAGATGATAGCTGTAGTCCAAGCATACCTGAGTCACTTAAATTGGCTCATATTCTGTCTTTTCACCAAAAACTTAGAAATGTTAGAATTAGAAATCTCATGCAGAATACCATTTCATACAGGGAAAACAGGGGAAAACACTGTGCCACTACCATTCCTTCAAGAAACAACTTCGACAAGAGAAAATATAACAATCTGAACCAATCAGTAATAATTAGAGATAAAATAGCTAGTCATAGGGTCTGTTTTGATTTTAGAAACACTACTGCACATCCCTATAACAGAATTTTTGTCCTTTCTACCCAAGACCATGATATACCGATGAAAAGTGCTTTTAATCATATGTTTTTGCAAGATGATGTTTCAGGTTATAGTCAAAATATTCCCTTGCAAAGTAGACAGCCTAAAGAATTTTTTCATTATGTTGGAGGTAGTTCTAGTTTCAGACTCAAAATTGCAAAACCACCGGATATCAGAAATATGCTCATGAAAGCCATGTTTCCAGTCTTGAATTTCTGCATTGTTGCATACTTTGATGATGTCATTATTTATTTCAAGAATGACCAAGAGTATATGCATTATTTAAGGAAGATGTACAGTAAAGAAAGGAGTGGAAATCAGAGGTACAAAGAGGTACAGCAGGAAGATACTGGTTTGTTCAGAGATTCTTGCATGAATCCCTATGTCATGTTAGAAAGAGAAAACTTTCCAAATTTCTCTTTTCAGGAGTTGAGTGGGCCAAGAGTGATAGGAGATCCTTACGAGGATAAGATGCTTAAATTTCATCATTTCCAAGATTTTTGAGTTTGAAACATTTTCATTCATTGTATATACCACTGTTTAAAAAATAGATAAAACAAAAAAGTCAAAAACAATAGAAGATAAAAAAGAGGGCAGTTGAAAAATAGAAAAAGGCCCCATGTTCCAAAAAATAGTCCTTCGAAAAGCGTGCAAGTCTAAATGCCGCTACTAGTACTCAAATGTCTTGTTCAGCTATCTAGCCTAATCATATATGAACATGTTTAAATCTATTTGCTGATAAGTTAGTGAGTGAAAAAGATGGTCAAAATTGTGTAAGATTGACTTATCACAGAGAGTAGATTAGGAAAATATACTGGTTCCACATGCCTAAAACAAAACCAAAGAGAGAAGCGAGGGATGAAAAACACATTTTACATCTTAGCCCCATTTTTCTAGGTTTCCTTTTTGCAAAATAATATTTGTGTGCAGTTTGTCCTTTCATGCTGCAAGCACATGACAAATCAGACTGTTTAACCCTGATTTGATCATTTTAAATTTCATGTTTTAGATTAGAGAACAAAATCCTGTCAAACAGTTTAATCTTGAAAATTGATCTAGTTTAGGTAGAGTAATGAAGCAGTTCATTAGTTTAATCTGAGCTCCTGGAAGATATAAGTGTAGAAATAGATAGGTTCATTTTACAAAAAGAAAAAATATGTTGGCAAAAGGGTAGCTAGTCCAAATGCACTCAAAAGAAGAAATTTTTTTAGGAAAGATAGTGGGGTAAGTAGAAATATCATTGATGCTAATCATGTTGTCTCTTTTCAGAAGTAGCATCAAGAAAGAGTGAAATTTGCGCCAATGGGTAAGGCACTGGTCTTCATAAGCCAAAGATCTGAAATTCTGGACACCTCCTGAAAAGGAGCTGCCCTCCCCAAATGGAGCCACTATTAGTCATCAGTATTTTTTTACTTGTTGGTGATGACTAGTTGTAACAGCCAAGTTTTCCAACAGTCGATCTAAAAATTTGTCAAATTTTCCAGCTGGGAAAACACCTATAAAATTTTTTTCCCTCCTACTTTTCAGTTCGCCCATGACGAGATGAGACCTTGTTATCAAATCTTACCTAGCCTCAGCCATACTAGTCTGCTCATCAGCTCTAAAGAGACAATCCAAATCTATTCAAACAGTCTCCCCTAAGTTAGGAAGTGGCACTTTAAGGCATTTCTCCCATGGCAAACTATCCGAGAGCCAAAAACCTCCATCTGCTATAGACCAGTCATAACAGACCTCCCAGTCTGATAATAAAGTTGGTTATAGCCCTAGGTCGCGCCACTAATACACCCTTAAGTATCAGCAATACATAGACCATAAGTCAAGTTGATTTTAGGTGTTTTTACAGTGTTTGATGGATCTTTCAAGCATAGAAACATCCCAGCATCTCAAAAGACAATTTTTGGCTCCACATGAGAAGACAGTTGCTTCTCAATATGATCTTGAGCCTGGGATGCAGCTACAGAGCAAAGAGTTTTCCATCAAGCTCATGCGACCACATTCAAGGCCTGAAAGGATAGTAAAAGAAAAAAAAGCACTGTCAAGAGGCTGTTGATATGACATGAATAAGAACCTCCTTCATTTTTAAGCAAAGGGTTTGAAGGCCAAAGAACCTCCTTCATCTATAAGCAGAGGGCGATGGACAAAGTTTGGTTTTATGAGTTGCAACTGACTTTAAGACAGATTTGTTTTTAATAAACAGTGAGACAGTGACTAGGGTTTTCTGAAGTAAAGTGATGATTGAAGGCAGAGGTAAAAGCAATAGTGTTTTTCAAAGTGTGTTTTCCTACCATCATGTATAAGAGAAACCCTTTTCAAGCATGCTCATCAAACATTCTTCAGCAGACTAAGATAGAGGTTGAAAGAACATCAGACATTTTGTCAAGAAAGGCCTCCTTCATTCACAAGCAGAGGACCAAGGCAGTGACTGATTTCAAGGTTTGACTGATCAAAATATAAGTGGTAAGAACAGTGAGAGATAGTTGAAATAGAGAAATAATGTAAAGAGACAAAAAAGGAAAGCAGGGGTACCACTACAATCCAAGGGGTTAAACTTGTCTCTTAACAGGGTTTCTTTCAAAAGACAGTCTGCAGCTCAAACAAAACAAAATTGAAGAGTGGTTGATGAGATGGGTCATTGCATAGGAAAAATAAATGATGATGATTATGTTTCAAAGGATACTAATCTCCCTACTCATAAGAGGATGACTTTCAAGTTACTTATCATAAGTTGACAAAGGAAAATTTGAGTTTAGTTCTTCCCAAGAAAGGTATTGCAGCTAGACACATTTGTTCATAAAATGCAAGAAGGAATTTGGCATGTTTTTCATATTCTGGAGAAAAATTCAAAACAAATATAGGCATGTTCCTTATAAAAAGGCCAAAGGTACCTTATAAATTCATTTTGAGTAAAGAAAGAAGCGTTAAATAAATTTCCTTTTAAATGGACAGAGGTGGAAAAGCCTGAGTAAATGCAACTGCATTTTGCACCCACAGTCATAAAATGAGTTTAAAAGACACCTGACAGTCAAATCATTTTCACAGTAGGGCCTTATCACCTTTAAAGCATCTAGAGCAGACACATTAGTTTAAGGTTCAAAGAGAAGATCCACCTCCTTGCAAAGTGGCAAAGGTGCTCCATAACTCATTGGTATATTGTTGAGCAAATGTGACATTTTGAAAAGGACATGAAAGGGACAGCAGTGGCAGAAGTCATTTTTCGAATGTGTAACACACAGTGAATAGAGTTGACCCTTGGAAAGAGTCATAACTATTGCCACTGTTCAAATAAATACAAAGACCTTCACACCAATATGTTTCAAAATGTGGGCCCTTCTTGACACATTCGAAAATATTTTTGTTCACTTTCAAATGACAAGGAAATGGTTTAAAAGGAGAAAGCCTTCCCAACCCTTTCAAGTCACACTCAAAGATATTTTGGTTTTTTTCTCTTTCAAATAAGTTGAAGACCGTTGAAAATTCATTGTGCAAACTCCAAAGCACGAGCAAAGCTTCCCCTTGCTGATCACTAGATCAGAGGAAAAGATTTGAACGAAGTTCACAGAGTTTTTGGGCTTAAAGAAATGCGTGGCGCGCCTGTACAACTGTGTGGCATGCTCAGGTGGAAAAATTACACATGGTTACAAGGCTGCACGGCGCGCCTATAGGTGTGCGTGGCGTGCCTGTAAGTGTTGGTCCTGTCGGCCCGACAGGTGACCCGACACCATTTCTTGCGCGGCACTCTTCCATACAAACATGCCACACATATTTTAATGGTTCAAACACCTCCAAAGGTCCTTCAAAGCCACTCAAATGCTCAGCCAAGTCTTGCCATTGAAGTCTCAAGGTACTCCAAGTGCATCTTTGTTATTTTCAAAATTTAAAGGGTGAAAAATCGCTGTGTTTCTCCAAGACTAAATGAGGGTAAAAAATGAATTTTCCGGTGTGAGTCAAGGAGGTATGTTTCGTGTTTAAACTCAAAATATGCCCATCAGTGAAATATTTGTCAAAAAATTTTAAATTTAACACTACTGTGGTGAAACAAAGTTAAAATCTGTCAGCTATGTGCATTATTGAAGACAGTGTTAAGGAGGGTTAAGGTGTTTGTTCAAAAATCCGGATTTGCAATAGCTATGTTTGACCAGAAGTAAGCTTAACCAAATGGTGGTTTCCTATTAATGATTCAAAACCTCACAAACTGCCCTCAAACAGTATTGGAAGAAGAAACACAGGGTTTTGAAAGGTGCAACTGTGGGTCTATGTTCAAAACAAAAGTGGTCATTATATGAGCATTTCTTGACCTTTCAAAAGTCTTCCTCGTAGGTTAAAAAGACAAAGGCAGTGTCGTCTCCTTTTACTCCATAAAACCAACTTTAAGTGTGTGAAGCTGTAGATCACCACTTGGAGGTATTATCAAAATTTGGGGTAGGAGAAACAGTGAAGTATAAAGAGGGCAGTGTTTTGTTTGAAGTGGAGTTTAATGTTGTTTGACTGCTACAGGACTTTTTGTTACCACATCAAAAACATTAGAAGCTCTGTCACCTTATCCTATAACACAGTAACCTTTGACTGTGTAGATGCACTTTGTTTGACTGTGTTTATGTTGTTGAAACTACTGGTTGAGTGGCATGCAAAGAAGAGAGCAGTGTTTTGAACTAAGAAGATTATTGTTTTTCCTTTATCCAAAAAGCAAGGCTGTCCTATTGACCTCAAAACACCAAAGCTGCGTGCCCTTACCACAAACACAGGAAAGTCACTTTGACTGTGTTTATCTTTGTTGACATTGTGTTCATTATAAAAATTGGCTGTTTAGTGTACAAAGGCTGGAAAAGGCAGTATTTTGAAGGAATAAAGGTCTTATACCAAAGGAGTACATCTCACACAGCATTTGAAAACCAATTCTACCTTGATCAAATAGTGATTGATAGTGAAAGTGAGACAGAGCAGCAGGAACAACATAACAGTGATGAACAAGGATAGGAAAAGGGGCAGCCTTATGAGACAAAACAATAGCATAAATATCATGAAGGGCATTCTCCAAAGCATGTGTTAGCTACCTCTCCTAGGCAAGGGGCCATGACTTCTTCACCAAAGCTAGAATGCCAAGCAACAAAGAAGAAAACTGAGAAAAGCTCAAAACTGCCCAAAGAGGGTGCCCGGCACAGAAAGTGAGAAAAGACACATTAGGACTTCATATTTTTGCCTCTACTTCAGAACATGTTGCTAAGAACCCTTGAGGGTCGTGCTCACCAATTTTGGGCAAATTTCGACATATTTTGGTTTTTTCGCATTTTTGGTTTTTTGGCTAAAACTCATGAAATTCGCCATTTCAGTTTGGGGGATCATCAAAGGAGGAGAATGGTATCATTGGATTCCATAATTCCAGGAGCACACACTCAGTGATTTTTAGGACATTTGAAGATCATTCACTCCTCCAAAATGGCAAAAAATGCTCGCTTTTTGCACACTCTGCCCAGTCTATCAGCAAACTGGTTTTTCTGATTTTTTACACACAGTCCTACTTTTGGAGAACTTCTAGGCATAATATTGGTAAAATTCAAGTTTTTCCAGAAATTAGACACTTAGAGCTTTCCAACGAGCTATCATGAGCCTAATTTAGACATTGGGAAGGCTGCCAAAGGTTGCGGGCAAGTCAAGGGACCTTTTTCTGATGTAATTTTTGAGTATTTTTGTAAAATTTGAACCTTTAAAAACTACTTTTTCCTCATGTGCGTTTAGCTATTTTTGCACATGAGAAGTGATGAAAAGTCAATATTTTTCCCTCTTTTAGCATTTTTTAGATATTTTATGAGATATTTTGTGCCTTGGGCTTTGCATAGCCTCAAGGACAAGTTTAGATATTTTGAATAGGCCAATGAGAGTGCAAATTGAACTAAGAGGTTTTCCTCACTCAAGCCTATATATTCCAAAAGATTTCATTGTAAAAAGAGGCTGAACTTGATGATAAAAGCAATATATGGTCATATAAGCTTTGGAAGAAATACTTGTCTCATGCTTTTGGATTCCTCTTGGATGTTCTTGGATGATGAAAGAGGATTGTTGTTGGATTCCATGACTTGGTAGAATGGTATAGTGTCTCTTTCTTTGTTTTGTCTTCTAGTTTTCATTCATGAATACATGTTTCTTGCTTTCTATAGATCAGTAGAGAACAAATTTGAGACATGCCCTTGGAGGCACCTCAAATTTCCTGTATCTTCATAGCTTTCATGTTTTCCTCTTCCTTAGTCACATTAAAGAATTTTTAACTGCTCTTTAATAACTTAAGGATATTGTTGCTTATTTTCATTCATGGTTTTATACATGCTAAGTATGATTTACGGTATGCCCTGCTTACCTATGGCTAGTTATAGCTCCATCCATGAAATTTCTCTTTGACTGATTAGATTATCATTTTGTTGAACCAAGGAGGCCTAGTTCCGATCTAGCCCTTTGTCTAAGACTATGCAAATCTTGTTTTCAAAGTGCCCAATAACTTGAAGTACTGTATTTAGGCATTCCGGCATAGTGATTTGAGTTGTTTGCCTGTCTTAAGTGTATTTCCCCAAACTCTGATTGCTATTTCCCGAAGTTAGAGAGTCATATATCTCTATGCATGGCTTGAATTTTTATTTCTATGTATTGATTAGCTTATAGTTACATTTATCATGATTAATGGTTTTCCCTACCATGTTTGTGTCAGCTATTAAACTAGTTATGCCTGAAATCCTTTGTTATTCCCAAACTTGATGTCCATTTTGTTCCATTTTTCCTAAATATCCTTTCTACCTCGAATCAAATCGGCCCTTCAACAGCCTTGTATCACCATCTGATAGCTTTCTGGACCTTTTCGACCCCATAGCCCATTTGATCTGACATCTTTTTACCTATCTTATATCTTTGATCAATTTCATCCGTCACAACCTAAAAACCAAAACCAAAAAACCTACTTCATAACTAACCTAAAATCATAACACAATAAGCAAACACACAGATATCCCTTACACATATAGAGAGAGCCCTCTATGAGTCCAGGAAGGCTAGGTCCTTGGGCTCCAAAGATTGGTTTTATGTTACACTGTCATTTGGCTTGCCAATCAACCAAATCACGGGACCCTAACAAAGTGTATTTCAGTTTAAAAAACATGTGCATAATTAGTTCATTAGTTTGAAAAAGGATTAAGGAGTTGTTCCATGATTTGTAGATGATTTTCAGTGAATTAGAAGCATAAAACAAGCATAAACAACACTGAATAGTAGTGTAAAATAGATAAATAAGTCACCACATGAAATTTACACAACATGCATGATGAAATAGTTGACCCCTCCTAAGCTACATCTGCTGGTCCAACTCCCAATGGCTTGTCCATATTTCATTATGCTCAAAATTTTTCTATTACATGTAGTTATAGTTCTCTAATGGCTATTTTCTCTGCACAAATGGCTTCATAATGCTCCAACTAGTCAAAAATGACTCTTCATTCACTCTGAATGGGAGACAATTGAGTCTCCTACCCTTTTGCCTAGTATCTCCTAAAAAATCTCCACTAAAAATGGAGAACTCCACTTAACTAGAGTTAAAATTGGGCTAGCCACCAATTTAGGCACGCTCTCTAATTGTTCCACTGTTTAAACTGTGCATTTAATGTTGTGGTTGGGTGGTGGCCACATGCGCACCCCCAAACCACGAATTATCATAATGGATAGTGGAAACCACGTTATAAACTGCAGTTTAACTGTTTGGAATCATGGTTGAGATGTTTTCAGGTTTGCATAGATCGCGAAGAGGAGTGTTAATGTTAAATTTTAACATTTCCATGTGACACAATATTGTAGGGACCGCTAGTGGGTTGGGACCGCCAACAATTCCCAACCCCCAAATGTCATTTCAATACAACATAGATATAAGCTGACACCTCATAAGGTTAAGATCCAATGTATCAAGCAGTTGGTAAGCCATGCACGTGACCAGAGAGAGGTCAGGGGGTCGAGCCCTGGTACCTCCCATAAAATTTTGATATGCAGTTATAGGGCCACGTGGCAGCCTCAAAGCTAGCCACATGGAAACTTCTAATTGGATCCTTGAACCCATACAACCAATAAAAACCTGACACTTGTCCTCATGTGATTGGTCCTGAAAAAATAATATTCTGAGTAATATTCTCTTTTGCTAACTATACCTCCACTTTTTTGAGTATGCATCCCAGTCAAACCTTGTCAAACTGTCACAATTTTACATGTTTTGCATTTCGATCAGAACGCAATATCTTCCTCATACGACATCGGTTTTTCGAACCATTCATGGCGCCAGAATCAGGAAGATGAGATCTACGCAACCATCCTAGTTTCAACCCAATCCCATAAATTTTAATTTTGAGAAAAATTTATGAACTCCTGATCATGTACCCTGAAAAACAATCTAGCAAAGATATTCTTCTGGAGCCCACTACCTTTTGCAATATGTTGTCCATTTTTGGTAAAGGGTATTTGTCCTTAAGTGATACCTTGTTCAGATTTCTGAATTCAATGCAGAGCCTGATCTCACCTGTCTTATTTCTTACAACTACAATATTGGAAACCCATTTGGAGTATCTGATTGGGAATATTATCTTATCATCATACTTTTTCTTGATCTCCTTCTCAACCAAAGGCATTTGGACAGGTTTTATCCTGCATAGTTTCTATTTGAAAGGCTTCTTTTTCTCCTTGAATGGAATCTTGTGTTGGATAATATTAGTATCATAAGATTTCTGCTCTTCATAGATCTAAGCAAACACATCAATGAGCTCCTTGAAAAAATTAATATATCTCTTCTTTATGGATGTTGGCAGTGTATTTGACAACTTTATCATCTTGGGCTCTTGCTCACTGCCTAGATTTCACTCCTCGATATTTGCTTCTGTAGATTCCATTTTTGGTTTCCTAGCCACATCATTTAAATCAAATAGTTTCTCCAGAGGGACAAGTCCTCTAAGCAAGGTGTTGTCTCTGAATTGCAGTACTTCAAATTCCTCCTTTTATGGATCTTCGTGCATCTCTGTATTATGTAGATCTTTATTTGTTGAAAAATTAATATCATAATTATAAGGAGGTTCCTCCCTACACATTTGTTCTTTAATGGAGTAGTCTTATTCACAGTCTAGGTCCAAATTGGAATCTTCAAACTCACCCTTGGATTGCCAAAAATTCTCATTCTGTTTTTCATCTCCAAAGACTTGCCAATATGTCATATTGTCAAGAACTACTAGGCGGTGTTTAACCTGCACTGTATATTGTTTTCTCGGATGAGGTAATTGACAAGTGCTGACTGAAAATTCTAACCCATTGGCAAGGGTGTTTTGATTTCTTGGAACTAAGGCAAGGTCATATTCTTCGAATGTTTTTAGGAGGTCAAGGGAGACATTCCTATATGCTCTCAATCTGGGATGCTTGGCTAAATATTCTCACTTGATTTGTTTAATGAACAGCTCAGAATCCCCATGAATAGAGATTCTTTTGGCTCCTAATTTATTCAGTTCTTGTAAACCTAAGATGAGTGCCTCATATTCTGCTATATTTTTTGGTACACTAAAAGTTTAGCTTGCAAGAATGCCCTTCTGCGTGGTTATTTTCAGTATTTCATACCCACACCCCTACTTCTGAGCCATCTTTGCCACAAGAACCATCAAAACTCATGTTCCAAAAAGGTTCAGGTTTAGACTCATGTTGCACAATTTCCATTTGGTTTGATTGTTCTCTCTTCTGGTCTTCTTCTTCTCTAACTACTTGTTCATTAATATTTTCATCATTGTAAAGAATAAATGAATCATCAGAATGGATAGAGTAAAGGGGGTAGTTATGAGGCTTTTCCTGAATTCTCACCATGTATTTCATTAGAGTCTCCCTATACAATCTCCTTTGTTGGCCAAAAACTGGTATGGTAGCATAAGTCATATCCATTTGGAGGGTGCCTTGAAGCTTGGCTCCCCTTGAGCATGATAAAATAATACCATATTTAGGAGGGATATCAGCCACCATTATGTCCATCACTAGACTCTTGGCTGGTATCTGGGCTAATGTAATACAAAGATCTTTAATGAGGCATAGACATTTAACTTTTCCAGAGTTAAATGAGTACAAGTATTTGTAGGGTCTAGTTATCTCAAGGCCAAGTCTCTCCATAATTTCCTTTGGCATGAGCTTATGTGATGCACCTGAGTCTATCATGGAATTATGGAGGATTTTATCATGAACATTCAAACTGATATAAAATGGGGGAACACCTCCCTCTTGGAATTTACCCTCTACTTCTAGCCCAAACAAAAGTTCAGGTTTGTCATCATTTAGATTGACAGTATCAGTAATTTCTCCTATGTTTATCACTTTTAGGAATTGGGACCTATATACATCTTGGTTCACCAATTCAATGATAGGGACGAAGATCTTTATTTTGGAAATTTCATTCTCAATGTTGAATGGTGTCTGTGCTTTTGGCACATTTGAATCATTCTTCTCAGACACTATTTTTGCAACGAATTCAGATTGTTGACTTGTATTAGGGATCTCAGCTGGAACAGTTTTTCTAGGGCCAACTACTGGTCTACTAGTGCTGCTTTCTAGATCATTCTTTCCAGGGATTTTAGTAATTTTCTTTGAACTCTTTGTTGTTTTCTTAGGATCAGCTTCATGGACCTTTTTAGCAGAGTTTTTAGAATTCTTTATCTTGGGAATACCCAAATTTTTATTGCTTCAGAGGTTATATTGTCTATGCACCTCCTTGATGGCATTCTCAAAACCTTGTTTATAATCTTCAGACTCTTCAAATTCTACTTCAGTTTGAGTCAAAGAAAATAAATCTTGTTCTTCTTCGGTGAGGAAAAAAATATCTTCATTATTAATTCCTATTAGATTAATTTGACTTTCTTCTAGTTCTTCAACCACCCCCTCATCTTCAACAACATAATTTTCTTGGAATGGAGGCCTAATTTGCTGGTCAGGTGCTCTCTGTTCTCTCTGTCTTATTTGAGGGGGGTTTCTTCTAAATTTTTTGTTTCTATTATAGGGAGTTGGCTAATTTTCCCTAGGGATAACTCTCTCATTTAGGTTGATCCTCTCCATCATCGTCTCCATGGTTCTAACCAGGATATAAATCTTAGCATCAGATGTGGAGGCTGTAGGTTCTTCCCTAATAGTGACTCTCTTATCATTTCTCATTCTAGCCCTTCTTTCAATTAGATTTTCTTCCACACTTACTGCACCCCTTGGCATGTCTTATAATGTAGGAGGATATCTTTCCCTCAGTTGATAAGCCATCTCTTGGTCTAAACCATATGGGAATTTCATTAGGGCTAAACCTTATGGGGGTTTCATGTGAGGAGGGAGGGCGTTGTATACACTTTTGAACCTGGTACAGTAATCTTGGACACTCTCTCCAACATTTCTCTTGATTTTTTCATATTATGACAAGATTTGGAGAGGATTCTTCTTAACTTCCCATTTATTTATGAACAGATGGTGAAGCACAAGGAGGTCATGGACACTATTCGGGGTCAAGCCCTTGAATTTTTTTTTTTACTTCTCCCCCTAAACTTTAAGAAAACATTCTCAATTTGATAGTTTCATAATCTATCTCTTGGTAGTCAAAAGAGTCATTAATTTTGTCCACATGTTGTTGAGCAGTTTTAGGACTAGTTCCATCAAAATGTGGGATTTTGGATTGATAATCCTGTGGCAGAGGCACCACAGGTTGTGGTAGAACTAATGGAGTATACCAAGCTACCATGATTGGTGGTGGGGGAACCCAAGGGGGGTTAATAAGAGGAGGGTTAACCAAGGGAGGTGAACGATTAAATGGAGGAAGGTGGAGAGTGGATGTATGAGTGGAGGTTTGGGCACTCTAGTGGGAAAGGTTCAGGGAAATGGTAGGAGCTACAAATACACTTGAGCAATTTGACTGACGATGAGCAGACTTGGAAATAACAGAAGCATTTGTTGCAATCAGAGAAGATAATTCTACAAATTGCTGAAGATAAGCATCATCAATAGCTAAGGTGAGCTCTGTTACCAGACCTTGAAGGGAGTCAAAGTGTTGGAGAAGTTGAAATTCAGTTTGAGTGGAGGTAGAGACTTCCCTAATAGGACTCTGCTGTAAGATGGATGGGTAAAAACTATCTCAACTATCCAATTCTAAGATTTTGTCCTAAAAAATATTTTCTCAAAGTGTAAGTCGAACTAGATGCCTTGCAAGGTTTCAAGGTTTTTAGGGAGGGAACTTGCTTTGTGAAGAGGCTTGCTAAAAGTTGGATTCTCAGATCTGGGAATTTTCTTAGGATTTTCTCTAGATTTTCAAGTATTTCAGGGGGATTTGGGTCAGGATAGGATCTGGTAAAGATCCTTTTGGAAGCCAGAATTTAGACCCAAGGTACAAACAGGCTGAATATTTTACAAAAGAGCTGAAAAAAACAATGTATAGAAAATAATTAAATCACACAGTATTTCGACTAGGGTTTTTGAGTTCTGATGAATGATGAGCTTTTCAATAATTCCCCAGTATGGTTGTCATTATGTTGTGGCCTTGTAATTTATAATATTGGCAAGAATAAACAACAGAGGATAACATCAAACCACTTGGGAGTCCAGGACCTAGCCTTGCTGGACTCATAGAGGTCTCTCTCCATTTTTATGATTTAGCTTGATAATTATAAATGTTGATATTAGGCTATTTATAGAAATTATGATGGTTTTTTGTTTTTATTGATTGGGTGGCTGGACAGATAGAGATGTGAAACTTAATCCATTGGGCTATGGATTCAAAAAAGGCTGAATTGTACATCAACCTTTCAAAGCCATTCATAGGGCAAGCTAACTATGCAAGCTGGATCTTACTAGCAGTGTGAATATGATATGGGAGAAAGTAGTGGGTTCAGAAACAGCTAAAGAGTAGTTAAGAATTCTTTAACTATAATTCAAAAGAAAAGGTTAAGATAACAAACACAGAAAAAATTAAGGTGCTCTCTCAACAAACCTTAATCTAAATTTTATGTTTTGAAATCAGATTAATTGATGCACAACATGAAAAAATAGAGGAAAAACATTAACAAAAAGGAAAAACCATGGAAAATTTTAGGGGCTAATATTCGTAGGTGGGCTAATTTTCCATGGTTTTTCCAAAAAAAAGATTCGCCAATTTCTATTTTTTTATAAAAATGATTCACCCAAATTTTACAATATAAAATTATTTTACCCTAAAAATCGCCAACATTATATAGACAATATATATAATATCATTATAAATTTGAATAATTTTACAAATAAATCAATAAAAATTTTATAGTTTGCATATTAGGGGCAAGTGAGATTCACCAATTTTTTAAACTTCAAAATAATTTTCCATCCTTAAAATTATCCCTGGGAAAAACATCACCATTAATATAGCTCAAGAATCCTGTGAATGGTATTTTATTATTGATTCCTAGCTCAAAACTGCAATGCTCCAATATAATGATCTTTTACAACACAAATTCTAACAAGGTCCAACCCTTCATAATGGAAAGTCAAGCAGTATTTAACTAAAACTTAAGTCAGTTTCCCTAATCCACTTTGGAAAACTTCATTAATTATAAACAAAAATAATTTATACAAGTATGGCCATGTAAGGCCCGAGCAAAAATCTCTGACAAAACACCTTCTGTAGAATTAATTTTGGATAACTCTTCATGGATCTAAAAACTGCGATGGTCCTTTGTAAGATAAAAAAATTAGGCTTGAAGGTGGCTGTGATGGTCATGAAGAGGCAAAGAATGGTGGCTCTGACATCTGGCCCTGCTTTTCAGAAATCCAACGTTGGGTAATTAAATTTGGTGCAGTGCTAGCCACTTTTCATTGATTGGTGATAACATTGATGTGTTTACTGCCTTTTCTGCTTCTCCTGGTATATTACACTAGTTCTAAATGAATGCCCTTTTCCTAACTCGACCTCCTTCGCTTGCGCTCCTTGTCGGGGATTATTCTACCACAAGCCCTTCGTGTATTTTTTAGCCTATTTCTTCATAAAATGCCACATAAACCTCATCAACCCAGACTTGAAAACCTTTAGATTTCAGCTTGAACCACATCGCATCCGCGCCAACATCGTACTTCGTATTTCACTATTTTTTAACTTTACCTTTGCACTTATTCTTTTAAACTTGCGATGCGCGCTATGCGATCGGGTCCCACCGTCATCGCATATCGCACTTCAGTGATTTTAACACTTACTCTTCGCACTTTTTGTTTGAAACTTGCAATGTGCAATATGCGATTGGGTCCCACCATCATCACATGTCGCACTTAGGAGATTATATCACGAACCCTTTGCGCCTATCCTGTAAAACTTGCAATTTTCGATTGTGATTGGGTCCCACCATCTTCGCATATCAAATTTAAGAGATTATATCATGAACCCTTTGCCCCTATCCTACAAAATTTGCGATTTGCGATTGCAATCGGATCCCACCCATATCGTACTTCACACTTCTGCGGTTTTATTATAATCCTTTCACGCTTACTTGTTAAAACTTTACGATTTGGGCCCATACAACCAGACTTCAACTCTTTTTCAAATTCTATAGAATTTGCATTCAAATCATCCAGATTTTATAGGGGTACTTCAACAATGAATGGTATTAAGAAGAGGGTGTGCGAAGTATTATGGGCGTGCCACGTAGCAGCATGGGCAGTTAATGGATACCACCATTTTGGAAACCCCCCCCCCCCCCTTTGTTAACGTTCGGAGGCCAAGAGGGGGTTGAAAAGCATTGTGGGTCATCTAATATGTGGAGGTGAGCGAGTATGGTTAATGTGGATGCAACCATACAAGTGATGTAAGGTGGGGTTGGGGTATGAGAGTCAATGGGGGTGAAATGAAACTCAGGATAAAGAGGAATAACAAAGGGACAGGGTAAAAGGATATGCAATGTGGTTGGGTACTTAGCATAAAAACATACCATAAGGGCCCAAAATTGACAAAAATCATCCCTTTTTATACCTTTAGAACAAAATTTGAACTTTTCAGTTTGATTTCTCATCAATTTGATTATAGGAAAACAATCAAGCAATTTTTAGGCTACATATATATAGCATGAACTTTGCATTTCTCCTTTCTCAACAAATATACCTACCCAATTTACAATTCCTAACATTTTTTCTCCTTTGGGGTGCATTTAGACTTGCAAACCCTTACATCATTTTTTTCTTTTTGAATTTCTAACCTATCACCTATCCCTTATTCCTCCTATTGGTTCAGATAAGGATGTTGAACCAATGTCATTTTCTACCTATCTACCGATAAGTCAAGATTAAATGGTTTGGAAAATCTTCATTTTCTAACCTATCAGCAAAAAATTCAAAATTGTACAATCATGCTTAAACTGCATGATTGCACAAAACCCTTCTCAATAGTAGTGGAATTTTGATTTGCAACACTTTCATAAATACATATCTTTTGTGTGGGGCTTTCTTTTTCCTTTTTTAAATACCCTCTTTTCTTCTTATTTTGTTTCTTTTTATATTTATTTGGAAAAGAATTTTGAATATTGAAATCTATGTACAATATGAAAATTTTGCAAAAAGAAATTACATAGACACTTTGTGATACTGTAAATTACAGGAATCTAACTGATGCAACCTAGTTAATATTTAAAATTTCATTCATTGATGTAGATGAAAAAATGAGAATATGCCAAGATCTTTCATTTATGAACATAAGACTAGTACAACCATATTGTTGAGGTATCTTCATTGATGTCAAATCAATGATTAAGGATTTCCTTGAATTCAGAAGAAACCCCTAATGTAAACCAATATTTTGGTGGAGAATTTGTGGGACAAATATTCAACCCTCATTTGACCTAACTCGGATCTTTGAGTTCCACTTTAATTCAACCCCTATTGTAGCCATAATTTTAGCCTATCTAAGCCTTAGATCCATCCCCTATTATAACCCTAATTTCGGGCTTGTGTAAAGAATTATATTCAACCCTTATTTCAACCCTAATTCTAGCCCGTGTAACCCTCAGATTTGGCCCCTGATGCATCCCTAATTTCAGCCTATGTAGGCCTTACATTCAACCCTTGTTACAACCCTAATTTTGGGCCTATGTAAGCATCATATTCAACCCTTGTTGCAACTCTAATTTTGGGCCTATGTAAGCCTCATATTCAACCCTTATTGCAACCCTAATTTTAGCCTAGGTAAGCCTCATATTTAACCCATATTGCAACCCTAAATTTGACCTGTTTGAGCCACAGATTCAACCCATATCGTAGCTCTATTTTCAAAATATGATTGCCTCATTTTTTGACCCTGTTAAAACCGTAGTCAACCTTTGTTTTTGGCCCTATAACTGAATCGTTCTTGGCCTATTTTAGAGCTTATCTTGGAGCTTATTTAGGACCAGTTTTGGAGCCTATTTTAGGCCTATTTTTGGAGTATATTTGGATAATTTAGTGCCTAAAGAGGATTGGTGTCCTCTCTTTATTTCTAGGTTGGAGGTTGGCCTTGCTCAAGAGGATTAGTTTCCTCATTATATTTCTTGGTTGGTGCTTGGGCTTATACAAAAGGAAGGTGTATTTATTTGATCCAGGAGGATCTAAAAAGGCTCAAAATTCAAAGTTCTCAAATTTTAGCAAAAATGGAATGATGTCATAGATCTCAGCGAGAGCATTCCAACAACGTGAATGACGCCTCAAAACACTTATGTATGAGGAAATATGACCTTCTCAAGTTTCACAAAAAGAGGTCACATGAAACAGTGTAAGAGGCACCATGTGTCACCCTCTGAATGACTCCATGTGGCTTGTACTTGTAGATGAGATGGACCAGCTCTCCAATGCCATGTGTGTTGGGTATGTGTTATATTCTTTCTGTGACTAATTTCCATGACTATGTGTTAAAATTTTTTGGTCCTTAATTTCCGATGGGTAGTCTACGCCCATGGTTTTGCACATGGTTTTGGGGGTACGATGGTTTTCGGCCCCTGGTATTTTTGTAGATCCGGTCAAGGGAACTACGGTTATGTTCTAATCCAGGTTTAATGGATTAGGGTTCATGTATGCTTCGACATGTATATATATGTGTTGTAACACTAAAAGGAAAATAATGAAAAATCAAGCTGGTCGTCTCGATTTGGGATCTAGGGGAAAATCTCTGTGTTTATCTGTTTTATGTTTTATGCTCTCGCTATTGTTTATTTTTTGTTATAAGATTCGTGTGTAGATAATTTATGTTCAAGGTTAAAAACTACATTTGGTATCGGAGTTATTTTAGCTTCAAGGGGACACCTTTGCTACTGAGGGTTTTTTGCTCGGGCCTGAGGTAGACCCTATTCAGTGGGAGATATGCAGGATCGATTCTTGCAGTCAAAGAAGATGGCGAGTGGCGGGAAGATAGAGATTGAGAAATTTAATGGTCAGAGTTTTGAGTTGTGGAAGCTCAAGATGGAGGATCTGTTGGTGGATAAATATCAGTGGATAGTGGTAGATCTAGGTACTAAACCAACGACAATGTCAGATGAAGACTGGAAGAAATTGGATCGGAAGGCTGAGAGCACAATATGGTTATGTGTCTCAGATTCAGTATTTTTGAATGTATCTGGGGAAGCTATGGTGAATAATTTGTGGGAAAAACTTGGGACTTTGTACCAATCGAAGTCTCTGGTGAATAAGTTTTTCCTGCAGAAAAATTTGTATAACCTGAGGATGAAGGATGGAGACTTGGTGAGAGAGCATCTGAACACCTTCAATACTATGGTAAGTCAGCTTTCATCTATTGATATTAAAATATTAGATGAAGATAAGTGCATCAGTTTTTTGTGTTCTCTACCAGACTCGTGGGACAGCCTGGTTATTGCAATAGGTAGCAATACAATTACCTTGAATTTTGATGACATTGTCTCAGCCTTGTTGTCGGAGGAAATGAGACAGAATAATATGGAGGGCCAGAATGGAGATGCCTTATCCATACGAGGAAGGTCCCAAAACATAAACAAGAATAAGGTTTCAAGTGGGTGATCCAAATCTAGAGGGAGATCTAAATCTACTAGAAAGTTTGTAAAGGTATGCTAGAAATGCGGAAAGGAAGGGAACTACAAAAGGGAGTGCAGATCTAAAGCTCTTGAGAAAGGAAAGGGATCTGATGATGCTCCTTATGCAGAGGCAAAAACCACCTCGGATGAAGGTGGGGATGTGTATTTGGCTTCTTATTCAAATACATATGTAGACCATGAGTCATGGTTGATTGACTCAGGTGCATCCTTTCACTTCACTCCACATAGGGAGTGGTTATGCGAGTATGAGAAATATGATGGTGGTGATTTCTTCCTAGGGGATGATAGGAAGGCCAGAATCATCGGACATGGAAAGGTCAAGCTGAAGCTACAAGGTGGAAGGATTAGAACACTTCCTGGTGTTTTTCATATTCCTGCATTAGCTAGAAATCTGATTTTTGTAAGCAAGATGGATGATGCAGGTGTAAAAACAGTGTTCGAGAAAGATGCCTGCAAGATGGTTCGGGGAGAAATGGTATTAATGCGGGAAGTTTGGACTGGAACTCTGTACAAGCTACAAGGTAGCACTGTTATTGATGGGTGTAATAGTTCTATGGTTCTTGAAAGTGGAGCATAAAGCCTAGCTATCTCTAGAGAAAATACCATGCTATGGCATCAAAGGATTGGACATATTGGAGAGAAGGGCCTTCGGATACTACATAGAAATGGTATGGTAGAAGGTATGTCTAATTTCTCTCTATATTTCAATTTCTATGAACATTGTGTATATGGGAAGTACAATCGAGTGAGTTTTCCTTCTGGTGCTAAGAGGGCGAACAAGATATTAGAACTTGTGCATAGTGATGTGTCTGGACCTGTGTCAGTTCCTTCACTGGGAAATCTGTGTACTATGTTTCATTCATAGATGACTTCTCAAGGAATACATGGATATATTTCTTGAGGAAGAAATCTGAAGTCTTTGATATATTTAAAGACTTTAAGGCTCTGGTGGAAAACTAGACAGAGAAGAAGATAAAGGCACTGAGGATAGATAATGGTGGGGATTTATGCAAGAATGAATTTGAAGAGTTCTGTAAGAAGTGTGGTATAGCAAGATAGAAGACTACTCCATACACACCTCAAAAAAATTGAGTTGTAGAAAGAATGAACAAAACACTGATAGAAAAGTCAAGAAGCATGCTCAGTGGTACCGGGTTAGGACAAGCATTTTGGGCAGCGGCAGTGGAGGCTGCATGCTATCTGGTTAACAGATCACCTTCATCAGTGTTGGAGGATAAGACTCCACATGAGGAATGGACTGGTAAGAAACCCTCTCTTTCACATCTAAGGGTATTTGGATGTGACGCATATGTACATGTTCCAAACGAGAAAAGGACCAAGTTGGATAATAAATCTGAAAGGTGCATCTTTATTGGGTATAAGGATGGTTTAAAAGGTTACAAGCTTTGGAACTCAGAAACAAGGAAGGTTGTGTACAGCCGAGATGTGGTGTTTAGAGAGATGAAAGATGTTATTAAACATGAATTCATACCAAAGGAACCTAAGAAGATAGAGTTTCAGCTAAAGGAGGATGAATCAGAATCTACAACATAAGAAGACTCAGAAGGGAAAGAGCCACAAACTCCAGCTGTAAAAAGATCAACTCAGGAAAGAAGACAACCAGAAAGGCATGCTCCATCTGCTTTCTGTTCAAATTTTCCCTTAACTATAACTGATTATGATCCCAAAACTGTTAGGGAGGTAGTAGATTTAGAGGATGGAAAACTCTGGAAGGAGGCCATGGTTGATGAAATGGCATCCTTGCATAAAAATGAGGCATGGGAGCTGGTGGAGTTGTCGGTTGGAAGGAAGGCCATCGGGAGAAAATTGGTGTTTAAGAAGAAGATGAATGTAGAAGGCAAGGTGGAGAAATACAAAGCACGGTTGGTAGCAAAAGGTTATTCCCAGGTGCTGGGAATTGATTTTGGTGATATTTTTCTCCTGTTGCCAAAGTTACTTCTATTAGATTACTTTTATCTGTTTCTGCTGCATTTTATTTTGAGATAGAACAGATGGATGTGAAGACAAAATTTCCTTACAGGGATCTAGAAGAGGAGATCTACATGAAGTAACCTGAAGGATTTATGGTGAAGGGTAAGAAAGAACTGGTATGCAGGTTGAAGAAGTCTCTGTATGGGTTAAAACAGTCACCAAGGATGTGGTATCAGAAATTTGATACCTATATACGGGGACTTGGCTTCACTAGAAGCAAGGAGGATCACTATTTTTATTTTAAATTAATTGGTGACCGTGTTATTTATTTGGTCTTGTATGTGGATGATATGTTGTTGATTGGAAATGACAAAGAAATTATCCAAGATTTGAAGACCCAACTGCTCTCCAAATTCGACATGAAGGATCTTGGTGCTGCAAACTATATTTTGGGCATGGAAATTAAGAGAGATCGGGCAAAGAGGAAGCTCTGGTTAAACCAGAGGAAGTGTGTCGAGACTATATTGCAGAGGTTCAATATGCAGGATAGTAAACCGGTGAAAGTTCCTATTCCTGTAGGTGTAAAGCTATCTGCTGAACAGTGTCCCAAGACACAAGAAGAAGAGGAGGATATGTCCCGTGTTCCATATGCAAGTGTAATGGGTAGCCTAATGTATGCAATGGCCCGTACTAGACCACATACTTTTCCATGCAAAAGTGGGAGTATTATTCAGGTTTATGTCAAAAACCTAGGAAGGGTATTGGACAAGAAGTGAAGTGGGTTTTTAGTGTTGGGTATGTGTTATATTCTTTCGGGGACTAGCCCCATCGTGATGTGACCAAAACCCTAATAGTAGGTCAGTTGTAAATAAGCCCCCCGTCGTGTCCAGGGCGCTCAAAAAAAAAAATTTTGGTATGCAGTCCCACTCATGTTTTGACCCACCCATGCTTCAGGCATGAGTGCACATGGTTTTGGGGTTCGATGGTTTTCGGCCCCTGGTATTTTGTAGATCCGGCCAAGGGAACTACGGTTATGTTCTAATCCAGGGTTAATGGATTGGGGTTTATGTATGCTTCGGCATGTATATATATGTGTTGTAACACTAAAAGGAATATAATGAAAAATCAAGCTGGTCATCCCGATTTGGGATCTAGGGGAAAATCTCTGTGTTTATTTGTTTTATGTTTTATGCTCTCACTATTGTTTATTTTCTGTTATAATATTCGTGTGTAGATAATTTTTTTTTAGGGTTAAAACCTACATTTGGTATCAAAGTTGTTTCGGCTTCAAGGAGACGCCTTTGCTACTGAGGGTTTTTTGCTCGGGCCTGAGGTAGACCCTGTTTAGTGGGAGATCTGCAGGATCGATTCTTGCTGTGAAAGAAGATGGCGAGCGGCGGAAAGATAGAGATTGAGAAATTTAATGGTCAGAGTTTTGAGTTGTGCAAGCTCAAGATGGAGGATCTGCTGGTGGATAAAGATCAATGGATCGCGGTAGATCCAGGTACTAAACCAACGGCAATGTCAGAGGAATACTGGAAGAAACTAGATCGGAAGGCTAAGAGCACAATACGGTTTTGTGTCTCAGATTTAGTATTGTTGAATGTATCTGGGGAAGCTACAATGAAGAATTTGTGGGAAAAACTTGGGACTTTGTACCAATCTAAGTCTCTGGTGAATAATTCGCTCCTGCGAAAAAAGTTGTATAACCTGAGGATGAAGGATGGAGACTCGGTGATAGAGCATCTGAACGCCTTCAATACTGTGGTAAGTCAGCTGTCATCTGTTGATATTAAAATCTCAGATGAAGATAAGTGCATCAGTTTGTTGTTTTCTCTACTAGACTCGTGGGATAGTCTGGTTATTGCAATAGGTAGCAATACAACTACCTTGAATTTTGATGACATTGTCTCAGCCTTGCTGTCGGAGGAAATGAGACAGAGAAATATGGAGGGTCAAAATGGAGATGCCTTATCTATACAAGGAAGGTCCAAAAATAGAAATAGGAATAATGTTTCGAGTGGGATATCCAAATCTAGAGGGAGATCTAAATCTCTTGGAAATTTTGTAAATGTATGCTGGAAATGCGGAAAGGAAGGACACTACAAAAGGGAATGCAGATCTAAAGCTCCTAAGAAAGGAAAGGGATCTGATTATGCTCCTTCTGCAGAGGCAAAAACCACCTCGGATGAAAGTGGGGATGTGTATTTGGATTCTTCTTCAAATACACATGTATATCATGAGTCATGGTTGATTGAATCAGGTGCATCCTTTCACTTCACTCCACATAGGGAGTGGTTCTGCGAGTATGAGAAATATGATGGTGGTGATGTCTTCCTAGGGGATGATAGGAAGGCCAGAGTCGTCGGATGTGGAAAATTCAAGTTGAAGCTCCAAGGTGGAAGGATTAGAACACTTCCTAGTGTTCTACACATTCCTTCATTGTCTAGAAATCTGATTTCTGTAAGAAAGATGGATGATGCAGGTGTAAAAATAGTGTTCGAGAAATATGCCTGCAAGATGGTTTGGGGAGCACTGGTATTAATGCGGGGAGTTTGGATTGGAACTCTGTACAAGCTTGCTGCTGTAGCACTGTTATTGATGGGTGTAATAGTTCCGTGGTTCTTGAAAGTGGAGCGAAAACCCTAGCTGTCTTTGGATAAAAGACCATGCTATGGCATCAAAGGCTTGGAAATATTGGAGAGAAGGGCCTTTGGATACTGCATAGAAATGGTATGGTAGAAGGTATGTTCATTTTCTTGGATTTCGATTTCGTAAACATTTTGTATATGGGAAGTGTAATCGGGTGAGTTTTCCTTCTCGTGCTAAGAGAGGGAAAACAAGATATTAGAACTTGTGCATAGTGATGTGTTTGGACTTGTGTCGCTCCATCACCGGGGAAAGTCCGTGTACTATGTTTCATTCATGTATGACTTCTCGTTGAATACATGGATATATTTCTTGAGGAAGAAATCTGAAGTTCGACAATTTAAATAATTTAAGGCTCGGTGGAAACCGGGACAGAGAAGAAGATAAAGGTGCCGAGGACATATAATGGTGGGGAGTTCTTGCGAAGAAGGAATTTGAAGAGTTCTCGTAAGAAGTGTGGCATAGCACCTAAAAAGAGAAGACTACTCCATACACACCTCAAAGAAATGGAGTTGCAGTAAAGAATGAAATCGTAACACCGATGGAAAAGGAAAGAAGCATGTTCAAAGTGGGTACCGGGGTTAGGACAAGAATTCTAGGTAGAGGCAAGTGGGGGACCGCATGTTACTTAGTTACCGTATCACCTTCTATCAGCATTGGAGGATAAGACTCCACATGAGGTATGGACTCGGTAAGAAACCCCTTTTCACATCTAAGGGTATTTGGATGTGATGCATATGTATATGTTCCAGCGAGAAAAGGACCAAGTTGGATAATAAATCTAAAAGGTGCATCTTTATTGGGTATAAGGATGGTTTAAAGGGTTACAAGCTTTGGAACCTTAAACAAGGAAGGCTGGGGTACAAAATGAGATGTGGTGTTTAGAGAGGTGAAATATGTTGTTACACATGAAGTCCTACCAAAGGAACCCGAGAAGGTAGAGTTTGAGTTAAAGGAGTATGAATCCTCGACTCTACAACAAGAAGATTCGTAAGAGGAAGAGCCACAAACCCCATCTTTGAGAAGACTGGGCCTGGGAAAGAAGGCAACTAGGAAAGGTATAGTCCATCCGTCTGCCTGTGTTTTGCTCTAATTATAACTCGATGACATCCTAGAACTATCAAGGAGGCAGAGATTCGTAGGATGGAAACTCGGAAGGAGGCGATGGTTGATGAAATGGCATCCTTGCATAAAAATGAGGCATGGGATTTGGTGGAGTTGTCAGCTGGAAGGAAGCCCATTGGGAGAAAATGGGTATTTAAGAAGAATATGAATGTAGAAGGCAAGGTGGAGAAATATAAAGCTTGGTTGGTAGCCAAAGGTTATTCCTAGGTGCCGGGAATTGATTTTGGTGATATTTTTTCCCCTTTTGCCAAAGTTACTTCTATTAGATTACTTTTATCCTTGTTGCCGTATTTGATTTTGAGATAGAATACATGGATGTGAAGACAACATTTCTTCACGGGGATCTAGAAGAGAGATCTACATGAAGCAACCCGAATGATTTATGGTTAAGGGTAAGAAAGAACGGTGTGCAAAGTTGAAGAAGTCTCTCGTAAGGGTTAAAACAGTCACCAAGGATGTGGTATCGTAAATTTGATACCTATATACGGGACTTGTCATAGGAAGGCAAGGAGGATCAATGTGTTTATTTTAAATTAATTGTGACCATGTTATTTATTTGGTCTTGTATGTGGATGATATGTTGTTGATTGAAATTTGATAAAGAAATTATCCAATATTTGAAGACTCAACTGTTCTCCAAATTCGATATGAAGGATCTTGGTGTCATAAATTATATTTTGGGCATGGAAATTAAGAGAGATCAGCAAAGAGGGAATCTTCTCGGGTTAAACTAGAGGAAGTATGTCGAGACTATATCGGGCAGATACTAATATGTGATAGTAAACCTAAGAGTGTTCCTATTCCCGTAGGTGCAAGCTGTTCTGTTGAACAGTGTCCCAAGACACAAGAAGAAGAGGAGGATATGTCCCGTGTTCCATATGTGGCAGCAGGTAGTTTCGATGTATGCAATGGTCCTGCACTAGACTAGACATCGCATATGCAAGGGGAGTATTGAGCAGGTTTATGTCAAACCCAGGGAAGGAGCATTGGACAACAATGAAGCAGGTTTTCAGATATTTACATGGCACTAGTGATTATGGCTTGTGCTACCAAGGAAGAACAAGATTAGAAAGAATGTTGGACATTCATGATTTTGTTGATGCAGACTAGGCTAGATATTTGGACCAAAGAAGATCTACAAGTGGGTATGTGTTTAGCCTATTTGGAGGCGCAGTCAGTTGGATGAGTAAAAGATACCGAGGGCTCTTTCAACTAAAGAGGAAGAATACATAGCAGCCACTCATGCAAGCAAGGAAGCAGTTTGGTTGTAAAGATTATGTTCAAGTATGGGGTTGGTACAACAAGCTATAACAATAGAATGTGATAGCCAAAGTGCAATTTTCTTGGCTAAGAACCCTGCTTATCATTCAAATACAAAGCACATTGATGTTCAATATCACTTTGTTAGAGATATGGTTGAGGCTAAAAGGGTGTTGCTGGTAAAGGTGGACACTTTGAAGAATGTTGCAGATGCATTGATGAAGTCTATGAGCACTCAGAAGTTCTCTTGGTGTAGAGAAACAATGGGTGTTGAAGAATTGGGCCAATGACTTAGCTTTCCTGTGCCCCCCTATGGAAAGAAAACAACAAGTGGGAGAATGTTGGGTATGTGTTATATTCTTTCCACGACTAGCTCCACGAGTTGTACGTTGTGCCGAGCGCAGCAGGGGGTCACACGTGGGTGGCGCCCCTTTCCTGTCCGAGAGGCAACGCCCTCCTAAAAATGTTTTTGCATGCGGTCCCACTTATGCGTAAACCACTCCATGTTTTGTGCATGAGTTTGCACATGGTTTGTGGGTACGATGGTTTTCGGCCCTCGGTATTTTGTAGATCCGGTCAAGTGAACTATGGTTATGTTCTAATCTGTGGTTAATGGATTTGGGTTTGTATGCTTCTGCATGTATATATATGTGTTGTAACACTAAAAGGAATATAATGAAAAATCAAGCTGGTCATCCCGATCTGGGATCTAGGAGAAAATTTCTGTGTTTATCTGTTTTATGTGTTATGCTCTCGCTATTGTTTATTTTCTGTTATAAGATTCGTGTGTAGATAATTTTTGTTCAGGGTTAAAACCTACATTTAGATATTTACATGGCACTAGTGATTATGGCTTGTGCTACCAGGGAAGACCAGGATTGGAAAGAATGTTGGACATTCGTGGTTTTGTTGATGCAGACTAGGTTGTAGATCTAGACCAAAGAAGATTTACAAGTGGGTATGTGTTTAGCCTATTTGGAGGCGTAGTCAATTGGATGAGTAAAAGACGGGCCCCAGAGGGTTTTTTCAACTACAAGAGTAATACATAGTAAACACTCATGCAAGCAAGGAAGTAGTTTGGTTGTAGAGATTGTGTTCATATAAGCAGCAGCTAGTTATAAGGATAGATCATATAGCCAAAGTGAAATTCTCTTGGCTAAGAACCCCGTTTATCATTCAAAGACAAAGCACATTGATGTTCAATATCACTTTGTTAGAGATATGGTTGAGGCTAAAAGGGTGTTGTTGGTAAAGCAGTACACTTCAAGAATGTTACGATGCATTGACGGCTTCTAGAGCACTCTGTTCTCTTGGTGTAGAGAAACAATGGTGCTGGAAGAATTGGGCCAATGACTAAGCTCTCCTGTGGCCCCCTGCGGAAAGAAAACAACAAGTGGGAGAATGTTGGGTATGTGTTATATGTGTTGAGAATTTGGTCCTTAATTTCTGGTGGGTAGTCCGCGCCCATGGTTTTGCACATGGTTTTGGAGTACGATGGTTTTCGGCCCCTGGTATTTTTGTAGATCTGGTCAAGGGAACTATAGTTATGTTATAATCCAAGGTTAATGTATTAGGGTTCATGTATGCTTCGGCATGTATATATATGTGTTGTAACACTAAAAGGAAAATAATGAAAAATCAAGTTGGTCGTCCCGATTTGGGATCTAGGGGAAAATCTTTGTGTTTATCTGTTTTATGTTTTATGCTCTCACTATTGTTTATTTTCTGTTATAAGATTCATGTGTAGATAATTTCTGTTCAGGGTTAAAACCTACAATGTGGCATCCTGTGATTGGCCACGAAATTTTACCAATTAAATACGGGGATTGCACCCATGAACTCGACGGATATGGGTCGATAGGTCACTATTATTTACAATTGGAGCATGGGTTTTTTAAATGCGGCATGGAATATTTAAGTAATGGTTTATGTCATAACACCAAGAATGGGGGGGTCTGCAGGTTTAACCTCGGGATCCCCACTGTTATGCGGAATTATGAATTACGAATAAAACACATTCACTAAAGTGTGCTATGCATTTAGAATAACAGATCAAAGAATTTGCAGAAAATTTACCTAAGATTAAATAGACACACAAAATGATAAAGGAACTTACTTGTGATCCAAGCTCTTCCTAATCTCCTCCTGTCGCTCTTGTTGTAGCTTCCAATCCAACTTTGATCTCCAGACTAGTTCCTACAAGTACAGACACTAAACAACAAAGAGATTGCAATATAAATATGGCTATTTAATTTAATCAGTTAAATCAATGAAACATGAAACATATACATCAACTAAGAATCCATCATATGAAAGGTAGAAACATAAACAGATACACATGTGGGAAAATGAGCAACAATATTTATTAATGGATAGAAGGGGGAGGTTACAACCAGTAATTGATTTGATGTCACGAGCTCCAACATTCATCCCAAACTCATCACAATAAACATCTCTCCAGTAGCATATCACTAAAATCAAACACTCAATTGAGAAACCAACAACATTTCGTTACCCTATTTCTTCCTTCTCAAGCACTAGGATCTGTGCTCAATTTATAGAGCAACTGAGGGTAGTTTCTCAATCAATGACTTTATAATAATAGGCAAGACATGTTCCCAGGCTTAGAGGTGTTAGATGGACACATGGATTCGAAGTCGACCACATAAGGGACTCTTTCTAGAAGGCATCGCTATGTGAGACTTCCAACAATGAGAATTTCACTCCCATTTGACCAATGCACTCTTGAATGTTGGGAAGTGCTTTGTAGAGCACCCTTGAATGGAAGTAACTCCATATTCAAAGCAGTTAGTCCCTTGAGAGGTTGCATTGGTGAGATCATAGGTGATATAACATGTACTTCAAATCTTGGAAACCTTGCAATGGAAGTCATGGATGATTTGTTCTTATTCTTATCTTAGGGCATGTAGAAAACGAAATGATAGGGGATCATAAACCCTATTTCATTGGTTCTGGGGATGATTTCCAATTTAACCAGGTCATTTGGAATGGCGCATAAATTGACCTATAATAGCTTCCCCCTAAAGCATGAAGTCAGAATAATAATAACAATATTTTTTGAATGAGATGCTTTACACTGTAAAGGGCTAGAACTTAAGCGAAGTGGAAACCTACATTAATCTTACAATACATTACATCATGATATATCCTCTTGATCAAGAATTGCTAAGGGAAGGCATTCCCATGCTCAACACATAAAATATCTAATAACATGTACATAGTGCAAAAAGTCATCTACATTGGAACGTTGTGCAATAAAGACATGCCTATAGATATAGGCCCATGTTTGGATGACGATTTGTATGTAAGGTCACCGTACATATGATGTGTACAAAAATCCTGAAATCGTAGCCCAAATGGCTAAAAATATATCCAAGGTCTTCTTATCTCATTCACTCGATGATTCGGGTACAAGTCTAGCCATTTGAATATATGATTTGTAGTCGAACATGGTAAGACATCGTTTGATTACTAGCCAATAATGTGAGTTGTTAAAAAATGCAAGAGAACCACCATTAATGTCAATGGCCCTCAAGATACTGTAGTATGTTTCGTAAGGTGTGAATAAATTATTTGATGTTGAACGACAAACAAAATATTTCAGTCAAAATTCTGGCAGCGAGGATCTTGTTGATGATGTAACAAGCCTCATGGTACTGGAAGATGATTTTTCTAAGTGAACTTCTTGCATGATGATTTGATGTTGATAGGAAGTCACTTCATTGCGAAACAGGAGTTATTGATTTCGGAGACAAAATATGACTTGATATAGCAATGTTCAAGCATGATTGTCGTGAGAATGAAGGTTTATGAGTATTGCAGAAGGATGAGTATTCATTGGATGACTTTCGGAATATATCGATTACACTAAGTATGAGTTGGAAACATTGACCAAAACTGAAGTGAAGGTATTGGTTTAACCCATAGGTAAGGAATGAACCATCAAGAAGATTACCCAACCCAAATAGTCACGATGATGGAGTGAAGTGTCATGTTCAAGAGTGACCTACTACCGTAAAAAGTTTTCTTCACTTTCCCATATTTACCCTATCATTTTTCAACCAGTACCTCTTTATTTTTTAACAAGCTTGAGGAGGATAACATATGATTGACCTATAATTAAACCCTTTGGGAAAATAATGTATCCCTATTTAATAATTTAACGAGTCTAGTGATGAATGAAACTTGATTCTTGCCATGATCGACAAGCTAGTCGCTATTTTATGTTTTAACAAGCCTAACAACAGTGATATCCCAGTCCTTTTCATATTTAGAGAGTTTGAAAAAGAGGACGAAAGAAAACTCCATCAATACTTTTTCATAAAGTTGTCGCTTAGATCCGAAAAAGTGTAAAATAACATCTCAGAGAACGTCCTAGCCATGTTCGAATAAGGTTTTCCTTTTTTGTAAATAATCTATCTCCGTCCGAAAAAGGGTTAAACTTATACTGAGTAGATACCAATTCATTTACTTTTACTAGCTCGAAAATAAAAGTGCTCGACAATCTTTTCACATTTTCGGAATCTGAAAAGAGCTAAAAGAAGACTCCAGCGGTTCCTTTTTTGTTGTTATCAAAGCTCGAAAAAGAGATAAAAGTGCGCTTCAAGTCCTTTTTTATTTTTATCAAAGCTCAAAAAATAAGGATAAAAGTATGCTTTGTGTTCAAATCATTCTTGAAATAAATCTTACTACTGACTAATCTACTCAAGAATTGCAAAACATGTCTAACAACATCAAATGGAGTAAAAATATATGTTTCATGATAAAAATAGAAGAAACCATAATACCAATAACAACATGATTTTAAAATAACCAAATGACTTTAATTAAAAGTATTTTACTATTCATTTTACCATTTGAAAGTTACCATTTGCATTTTGGAGCTCTAAACCCTGCTTTTTTCCCCAAACTTTAAAATGTTTCATTGATTGCGATCGAATCAGATGGTTTTCATCACCATTTGATCCGCATTAGTGCCAGAACCCTCTTTTTTTTCAAATAGTTTGATTCATTTCATTTCATTGCAAAATTTAGGGATTTGGGCTACTTAGGGTAAATTATTTTTTAAAAGAGGGAAACGCACCCTTGAGCATCGAAAATTGCGTTGTGGAGCACCTAAAATGAAGCCTAGGTGCATATGCAACGCACTGTATGTTGTTCAAGACTTCGTTGGGTGCAATTCACATTCTTGATTCTTACGTTGTACCAAAATTTTTCCTAATTGTTTGCATGAAAAGGAGTCTAATGAGTCTTATGGTTATGTTTCAGGGATTCATCGGACTAGAATGAAGATTAATTGGAGAGAAAGAGAGTATGTAATGTTCCCAATTTTTAGCCTCAAGCTAAAAGGAACATTATAGTTAGAATATTTTTATTTTTTTAAATAAAATGGGTAAGGAGACACCTTAAACTCTTCAGTGAAGAAATAATGCTCCTCAGGTGAAAGGGGGAATAATAAAGAAATTTGATTGAGCACCACATGGTGTGAATAGGATTTATCAGCTTGATCTAGTCATTTTGACCAAGTCAACTAAAACTATCCAGATACATTGCACCTACTTGGTCAACACAATAGTGAGGTCACTCGCTTGGAGCTGAAGGCAAGTGTGAATGGGACCCATGGTGAGAAAGGTTCCTTTGCTTTATAAGGAGGAGATGGCAGCCCATTTTCATTATGCATTAGCTTATTATTTTCGTTGGGTCTACAAAGACTTGCATCCTGGTTATTTAGCGTAGTTGTAGGGTTCTTTGAACCCAAGGGTGTTCCTGGGCCGAGAATCCCCACTCCTCATCCTCAAGGAAGGAGAGGGTTTAATTTGCCTTCATTTCGACAATTGGGCTGCTTTTTATCTTTACAAACTCTACAACGTTATTTCTTTAGATTAACATTTTGCTGTCGTATGGCAACAAAGGAACTCATAGAGTCATTCTTTGACTTGTTTTCGAGTGGAGGGCTAAGTTATTCATTGGAGGATCATGAGAGGGACTCTGCCTGCTTTAGATCTTCAGTATTAGGCTGCCTGACTCACCATCTCTCACAGCTGCTAGCTTCAAGGGTAGAACTGCTGCTTATTTTTAGGAGTGCGTAGTTGGGAGAGCCATTTGTGCTTAGCAGAGGAGCTAAGGAAAGGATCAACCCTTTGCTTGAGAAAATTATCAGAAGAGGGCATCGCTATTTCAGATCTTCCATAGCCTCATTTATATTTTGATTCATTTGCAGTGACAATTCATTTTTCACATTGTACATATTCAACATTTCTAGCAATCTCTCCTAGATCATTAGAATTCAGGCTTTAGCCCATCCTTCATTTCTCGGGCACTTCTTTGTATATTTCAAATATATTTCATGTATATATATCTATAGCAAAGAATATACTCCCTAGAGACAACATTTTCACTGTCGCATTTTATGCGTAGTCGCATCTCTTGTGTTTCATATTTGCCACTGACTGAGAAGACTATAATTTTGGCTGAGGGGTTTATTCCTCATTATATTTCTATATATTTTTGCTGATACACTAGTGTACATGATGGCTATAATATGTTACATCTTATGTTGCATTCATATTTGCAGAGTTCATGGTTATGTTCATGTATTGTTGTAAGCTCTCTCTTTGAGCATTTTCTGAGAGATCTACTTTGGGGAGATCTGTATAAGCCTGTGCCATTTCTTCCACACAATCTCCCCAAAGAGAAGTGTATACAGTGAGCAAAAAAGGGGATTTGGGCCCTTCTGTGCCATATTTTACACCCACTCTTATACAAACACCTTGAGGACCCTTGCGTAAATTCTCGAAAAGGAACATTATAGTGGTATCGTAGAATGATCTTTGTCTGTACTCTATGGCTTCAAGCCAAATTTATGAATCCATAAGGGGGGTATTTTAAATATATAGACAGAAGCCAGATGGCTGTGTAGCTCTAGATTCATCCTTTGTTCAAAGGTGACATCCCAGAAATGCCCTTGCAATCAATCCTCCAAAGAGAATTTAAATATTCCTAAGAAGGGAACTTTATTAAATTCAGGTAACCAAGATAGAATTCCATTAGAATGAGAAGCTCCTCACTTAGAAGAGGATGATGTACATAGAAAACAAAAAAGAGGAATGATGGAGAGAGGTTTCCTTCTTCTTTTCCACTGAGGGTATCATTGAAGACCTTGAAGAGAAAGAAAGGGAAAATTGGAGAGATTTTCTGAGAGGGTTTGTAGATGAATCAAGACCTAGCTATTTTTATGATGGGTGTGAGCATTCAGCTACACATGCAGATCCACAGCAGATACCATTTCCCCACTTCGTACTATCTAATGATGGAGAGAGGAGATGAGGCTATTGGAGGAGCACAGCCTGCAACTCAAAGGTATGGCTCATGGTTTATGGTTTGGAAATTCTATTTCATGCTATCATGCAATGAATCACATGATGAATTCACTAAAAGGTTGGTGAGATAATTTGATGAAAATCATCGTGAATCTCTTTGTAACAAAACATCAAACACTTTGCATGCATTGGAGAGAACCATGAAACAAACTCCATTCCATATTTCTCAAGGGATGAAAATGTGTTAATGATCTGCTCAAGGCAAGATCCTAAGCAGGTGACACCTTCTATTTATGATAACATGGAGATCCCTCTTCTTAAGAAGACCAAAATCCATGGTCTCTCATCAAGGGGAGACATGCTCACATATTGATGAAGAGAATGTGCAAGAAAGAATCCACAACACTCCACATATTAGGAGGAAGGTCCATCACCACAAGGGGAGATGAGAGGGAAGCCATTGCTTCTATGGGAGGGAGTCCTTATTTCTATGCAAGGATTCCAAGTATTTTAACATGGAACTATGGCACAATTCCCAGTCATTTGGTGCGAACTTTGGGATTTAGAGATGGAGGAGAAGAAAGGATTACATCATGGGTTGATACATCCTTATCTATTCCTGAGATTCTTTGCACAAAAGAAGGAGACCAGACATCCTCAGCAGAGAGGCCAAGTCAATCCCTCTTATACATACAACCCACTTCGATCTTGATGTCTCACTATATGGAGGCATTCCACCCGACACACCGATATAGCATCGATGAGGGGCATCTTGTCATACGCTTCACCACTCTTGGATTCCTGGAGAGGTGAAGACTTTGGAGGAGTCCAACACAAATGGCAGAGTCTAGGACAGACCTAAGGAGGAGAGAGACACTCTCTCATTTTCAAAGATCACCCACTCTCATTATTCATACTACGCTCGATAGAGTTTGTCATAGGATGAGGATTAACGTTTACAGATGACTACTCCACATATTTGATGAGGAGGAGGATACTCTCCTTTTAGGGAGAAATATTTCAAACATAGGGAGTGGGACGGAGGCCACTCATGCCTACTTATCTCAGCTTGGGAGATTCCGTTGGGTGAAAACTTCTCATGGGAGGCCAACTTCCCGTGGATCACCATTATTTATGATGAGCAAATGTGATGATTGGCATGGCAAGATTTTTTAGGATGAATTTGGCATAGGGTATGTCAAAGTAGTAGGCAACAAGCAGGAGGGGAGCATCACATTGGGCAGATCACTAGCGCTCGTCTATGAGGAGGATGGATCCAGGTTGGAGTGACCGCCTTGGTTGAGTATTCCCAAGATCTTGGTGCATGCATGATTCTCGATGGCCGTGAGGGAGATGATAGATACATGGTGGATGATATGGTCATCTATTGTTATGGCGTAATCTATTAAATTCATGATGATCTATATCAAGATATGGAATGACATTCATAGCTCTGATGGAGAGGTTGGCACAACCATTTCCCCTACTCATTTGAGGTGGGAGAGGTTAGATGAGCTATCACCAAGGACCGGAGTACATGGTAAAGGAGGTATATGTTTTCATTTTGGTTTACCTTTCTTTAAATTATATGAGTAGCTTGATGAGATAAGGATGCTCAAATCTCCTTATGCTCCTTATTATGTTGTACTTGTGGCCCATTGCAGTAATGGGATTGGGTATTTTTATGATGGTTTGTTGGGGAAGCCACCTATTTCTTGGTGTGCACCATTGGCACCAATTTGTACTTTAATATTTTCATCTTATGAGATTTTGATGGCAGAAAACAAGTGGCTGGAAAAGCACTTGTTTTTTTTATTTTTGATGCAGGAAAGAGGTGCACTGCATTGGTCCCATGAATGGAGCAGTGAACCACTCTCTAGCTGTCTTGTGACAAATGTTTCCATTACATGTTGCCTCCTTGTATTGTCGATGTTTATACCTTCACGAAGCACTCATTGTGAGAGTGTTGTATATTTTGGGACAGCCCAAATGGGAGCATGATTCTCCCCATTGTATATGTTTTATATTGCAGAGACACCATGGCAAACCATGATTTCCACATTGTTACTTTTCTCTTCAGGCGAAACCACTGAGAACTTGAGGGGGCACTTCATGGTTGATTTTATTGATGGGGAAGTTGGGCCATTCTTGGAGGCCATACCATTTCACCTCAAGAACAAATGCATCCCATGAGTACCACAAATGAGAGAGAAACACCATGGGAATCAAAGCTCAACTCTCCATTCAAATTTCAAAACATTGCATATACCAAGGGTTGAGACTTTCATTTGGATGATAGCATGTATGAGAGGATCATCATTAGGGATATATTTTTCCCATGCATGTCATCACTCCTACCTTGAGGAGGCCATAGAACAGAAAGGAGGTTTCCACCTACACCTTCTATCTTTCCATGATGTGCATCATTCAAGCTGCATACTTGGGAGGAAGCATTGGGGACAACATTTGTTGCAAGATATCTTGAGCAACAGAGATTGTTGATGAGGGGGCCACAAGAGAAGAAGGGGGATAAATTTTGTTCTCTATAGGTAGTTGCTTGAGGACAAGCAACATGTGGGAGGGGAGGACTGTAATGTTCCCAATTTTTAGCCTCAAGCTAAAAGGAACATTAGAATTAGCATATTTTTATTTTGTTAAGTAAAATGGGTAAGGAGACACCTTAACCCCTTCGACGAAGAAATAACGCTCCTTGTGTGAAAGGAGGAATAATAAAGCAACTGGATTGAGCACCACATATGTAGAATGTGATTAGATCAAGCTTGGATCTAGTCATTTTGACCAAGTCAACTAAAAACTGCTCTAGATACATTGCACCTACTTGGACAACACAATTTTAGTGGAGGCTTCACTTGCTTTATTAGAAGCAAGTGGTAATGGACCCATGGTGAGAAAGGTTCCTTTTCTTTATAAGGAGGAGATGGAAGCCCATTTAATTATGCATTAGCTTATTATTTTTCGCGGTCTGCAAAGACTTGCATCCCCGTGTTGTTTAGCATGGTTGTAGGGTTCTTGAACCTGCTGGGTGTTCTTGGTCGGAATCCATACCTCATCCTCAAGGAAGGAGAGGGTTTGGAATTCATTTCCTCATTCTCGAAATTGGCTGCTTATCTTTGCAGCTACAACGTTATTTCTGCAGTAGAATAACGTTGTGTTGCTAGAGCAGCAACGCCGTAGGAACTCATAGAGTTTGGCTCTTTGACTTGTTTTCTGGAGGGCTCATATATTCATTGAGGATCGTGAGGACTCCTGTGCTTCATTTCCAGATCTTTGCATCAAAGCCAAACATCACCATCTCTCATGGGGCCATAGTCACATGCGTAAACCGTAAGCTATTTCGTATGCGTAGCTAGAAGAGCCATTTGTGCTTAGCAGGAGGAGTGTTTTTGAGTGAAAGGGATCAGCCCTTTTCTTGAGAACATTATCAGATTATGGCATCACTATTTGAGATCTACCATAGCCTCATTTATATTTTGATTCAGTTGCAGTGACAATTCATTTGTCACATTGTACATTTTCTAGCATTTCTAGCAATCTCTCCTAGATTGGCTATAAATGTTGTATTTGAGCCCATCCTTCTATTTCTGAGCACTTCTTGTATATTTCAATCATATTTCATGTATGTACGTCTATAGCAGTAGCTACACTCCTAGATACAGCACTGTCATTGCTTCTGGTATTTTATGCAATAGCTGTATCTCTTGTATTTCATTGCTTACTCATTGGAGGTGGATTCTAATTGAATGAGGGGTATATTCCTCATTATATTTCTATATATTGTTGTTGATAAAATAATGTACATGATGGCTATAATATATTACATCTTATGTTGCATTCAGATTTGTAGAGTTCATGGTTATGTTCATGTATTGTTGTAAGCTCTCTCTTTGAGCATTTTCTAAGAGATCTACTTTGGGGAGATATGTATAAGCCCTCTAAGCTTATTTAGTTGAGCTCAAATTCTGAAATAGAAGTGTATAGTGAGTTAACAAGGGGATTCAATCACCCTTTCAACTTATTTTTACACTAACTCTCTTATACAACGTCATTGAGGACCCTTTTGTAGAAATTCCTGAAAAAGGAACATTACATAGTATGAAGAACAAAATATGATTGCCCTTAATAATCCAGGTACTATAAGAGTCCTAAGAGATTGTGGGTTATTAAAGTACTTTCTCTTGTCATATATGAGTCAACAAATAGAACTTTTGGAGTTCCTAGTTTGTGCATGGGATCCGGCTATTGAGGCATTTCATATTAGGAATAAAGTGGTTCCTATTACAGTGGAGGATATATATTTTATGACAAGCTTGTCGGGGAGAGGCTTGCCCATTTTTCTCTCAGGGTCTTCTCTCGGAGGAGAGATGCTAAGAGATTATGTTTTTCAATATTGTTATCCAGGGTTAGAGGCAAGAAAGGATGGGAAAATAAACATCCATGATGTTTGTGATTTTCCTTTGATAACCATTCTATTCATGATCGCAAAGTTTTTCGGCACCGTTACACTACATGTAGCGAATAGACCTTATATGCAGTATGTGCTAGAGTGCATGGAGAAAACAGTTTTAAAATGGTCTAAAGCTGTACTTTCTCAAATAAAAGAAAAAATGAACAAGGCAAAGGGAGGAAGGAAGAAAAACTTTAGTTATGGTTCGATCCTCCTTTCATTTGACTTAGAGCGGATTCCACTGATGCAGCCTAAACATGTGACACTGGGTGTGTCTAACCCTAGAGATCTGAACATTCGTAGATGGGTAGAATTAATGGCTAGGCATGCAAAGCAATCATCCATTTTTTTCTCTACTTCGCTTTCTTTACTGGTTCGTGCGATGTGTTATCGCTATTGACAAGTATGCATACACAAAGGTTTACTTCAGGAGATCCCAATTTAGCTTCTACCGTGGCGCTCAAGTGGTGCAATAGGTTATAATTTTTTTATATGTTTTTTTATTTTTCTAAGGTTTATAAAATATTTTTGTGTTTTTATGTTTTCCCATGACTAAACTAAAGTTTTAATGTAATGCAGATATTGGTCAAGTTCAACCGGTGGAGGAACCAAAGCATGGAGTAGATGAGCCAACAGAGAGGGTTGTTGGAAGAGTAGTCCTTTAGGTTTTAGACATTGCTAAGACTCTGTCTGAGCTTAGGCAACACATAGAGGGGTTGACCTTTGGGATTCCGGATTGCTGGATCAAAGAGTTACTCATGCGAATGCAACGCCACACTATAGGCGTTCCTAACCGCTAGTTGTGGTTACTGCGTAGGATAGCTAGATCTATAGCATGTTGCCATGAGCATCACTAGTTTACTTTTGACATGTTTCATACATTTTTGAGGTTATATGACCAATGTGTATTGGGCACAAATTTTTGTAAAAACCTATAACTATCTATCTATTTTGTTTTAGTGTTTTCCTATGTTTATTGCGAAATCCTATTCAATTATGTGAATGTATATTTACATGTGTTGCAAATGTCTGTCTATGACGTGATTAGCTAAATAATCAGTCAATGTGTTCAATTTTCTGGAAATGTGTTAATATTGAATAAAATCAAAGTGTCTTTCCAAAAGTCGAACTCATAGGAAAAAAAGATACAGTGTTGGATTTATAATAGTATAAACACTAATAAGTTGTAATACCACAAGTTGTGAGTCTAACCTTATGATGATGCGGTTAATACCAAATCAAATGGCATCAGAGAATTTTGATCAATGCGCTATACTCAGTGATATTGTTTGTCAATCTACCAAGGCAAATCCCTTGAAAACTCACTAACTCGCCATTCGGAGTGAAAATGGACCATGCTGCAAAGGATAGATCATGCATACTGTTGGGAAAAATACTGAGAGGGGTGAACTCAAGATTTTATCGCATACTCAAATCTTTTTCACTTTTTCATTCCTTAAAACCCATACGCTACTTTCCTTTAGTAAACTAGCGTATACACGCGGATATCTTTCATGAAACTAGCGTATACACAGAGATCTAGTTATGTCATTGATTTCTTTGTATATCGTTCATCATTCATTCATCGGATGTCCAATAAACGATAAACATGTGCGGTAAGAACAGAATAAGCCATCACACAAAGCATCACATGAACACGGGATTTTTAGGTGGAAACCCAAGTCGAAGGGAGAAAACCACGCTGCCGTTACTCGGCCTTCAATATTTTATTATAGAGAAAACATCTTACAACATATGTCTTTGGCGTGAGACTTGACCTGACACGCGAGGCACCCACCTACGCTCGTTTACCAGCCTCTCTGGAAGGGGCTCCAACCCCACGTCGTTTTCTGGCCTCTCCTGGAAGAGCTCGACTACGATCTCGTTTACCGGCCTCACGGAAGGGAGCTACGACCTGCTCATTTACCGGCCTCTGGAAGGGAGCTACGACCCCTGTTGAGTCCCGTGAAGGCTACAACCCTCAGCACCACCTTGGACCACGTTTCATCAATTTTCACACTGGATCCAACCAACTTCAATAGAACAACACTTGCAGGCCACATTTCATCATATTTTCAAACTGGACCCTTTCCATACTTTTAAGCACAGTCAACCATGAAATAGATACATATAACTCAGCGGCAGAGATATCGATAAACCAGCCAGCAGAAGAGATCGGACATTTCTTACCACGAGACTTCAGCAAACCCTAGTTTGCATACGCTTCTTTCAACGATGTGACGTATATACGCTCCAGATCCACATCAGAATCCTTGATACTTCGGTGCTTATTATAGTGATTTTTGATTGCGCATCGCTCTTTCTCTTGAGTGAACCGCGTATATCTGACGCTTCCTCTTCAGTAGCGTATAGATCTTCAATCATTATAGAGCAGCATACTTCTTCAGATCAGATATTCAGTTCAGATTTACCCTTTCACTTCAGACAGATGTTCGCCTAGATGTTCGCCTCATCACAGATCTAAGCCTTCCATAATCAGATCTAGCAAATACAAATGTATTTCAGATCTAGATCCCCTTCTTCATCATTGGTGCATCATACATTCAGATTTATCTTCAAGTGTAACCCTTTCCATTCAGATCTACTTCAAAGAGAAGTATTCATTCAAGCTCAGACATCTTGCACCCACACTTATGATTTGCACAATGAATTTCTTCTCCTTATATAGGTTTATCCTTTTTCAATACCACGGGCCAAAGCAATACCATGAGCCTTCAATACCACGGGCCAAAGCAATACCATGAGCCAAACCAATACCATGAGCCTTCAATACCACGAGTCAAACCAATACCATGAGCCTTCAATACCATGAGTCTTCAATACCACGAGTCATCAATACCATGAGCCTTCAATACCACGAGTCTTCAATACCATGAGTCTTCAATACCACGAGTCATCAATACCATGAGCCTTCAATACCACGGGCCCCTGGATTTGCACTTTTTGAGCGCTTTTTCCCATACGTGACTTATCACGTTCTTTCCCGCGTGCATACGCGACTTCCCCTAGACATATCCGCGTATTCATAGAGACATAATTTTTTCATCATACTTTGAGCACATTCTGAATTCCTTTCTTCATTTCCTTCTGTACACACTGTAGATACATCATATTTTCTTCATCAAGAACATATTCTAGCAAGCGCAACTTCATCAAGTAAGTTGCCATCATCTTCATCAAGTGGGTTGCCTTTCAAGGACAATACTTAGCATCATATTGTCAACAAACATCATATCACATCAGATTTACATCATTTACCAAGTCCATCAAGTCAAGAATAACTTCATCAGGTGTATTGCCATCAAGGACAACACATGCCAACCATCTCATGTTTTCATCTTCATTCAGTGGGTTGCCATCAAGGACAACACTCTGCATCATATTTCCAACAATCTCCCCCTTTGGACTTGATGGCAACCACGATGGTGTTTGGTTACCACAACAGATAAGTACATTGACACCATGTCACTCTCCCAATTTTGACACCATTCTTTCTCTTCATTCAAACACCATGTCACTCTCCCCCTTTGACATCAAGGGCAAAGGGCGGATCAAAAACGAACATACTCTCCCCTTTTTCTCCTCATGTGGAAGAAACGTTCTGCATATCTAATATATACTGAAGTGACCAAGCTCCCCCTGAGTTCATGCTGAATCTTCAAACAAATTTTCAATGAAGTACATGACTCTAAGGACTTCCTATCACCAAAGACTCATACTTACATCAAATATCCAATCCAAGTGGATTTACATAAGAGACTCAACTACCCAACCAAGTGAGTTTACACATTGCAACTCAGCTACCCAACCAAGTGGGTTTACAAAAATGACAAGTCCTTACATGACAGAATATTACAATTTTACATCATGGGTCTCAACAAGACCTTTTCAACAAATTACAAAAAAAAATACCATTTAAGACCAACACCAGAAAGTCCTCAAGAAAGAGAACATATTTCAGAACCACCATAATGCCAACAATGCATTATAACCAGCAATGTCACTGCTCTGTGCATCCAAGCATCCTTTTCATATGACTAAGGCTCCCCCTTAGTTTGTGCATCCTGAACACTTTCACCAACAAATCATCAAGGCATCTTCATCAAATCATGAGAAAAAGAATTATGAGAACTGGAATACCACCAGATATACCAATCAGTATCAGAGATACCAGACAGCACTGCAGCTATGCTGAAAAGAGCTGACTCCAACCAGAAAAATGTCAGCAATCAGACATATGCGGTTTTCTGTGCAAGAACTTGCGTATATACGCGACTGTGGTTCAAGAAATTCGCGTATCCAATACCATATTCTAAATTTCAACCAGATCTGATCCTTTTGTGAGGCAAAGACAGTGTTCAGCTTCTTTCTGAGATATTTGAATGCTTCCCTAGACTACAGATAGATAGAACAGTGTAGTTGTGTCTCCAAGCGTCATCCAACACATTAGTAACCAAGCCTTCAGATTCTTTGCAGCATCAATACAATCTTTTCAAGAGAGATTATCATACCAGAACAACATCTTCAAATGAGTGTCAAGCAATCATCCATGTGGTCCATCATCATCAAGATCTTCAAGATTTAACATGAAGTAACATATGTAGGCAAAAGATCTCAACCATAGTAACAAACTCTGCATGATCTATTCTTATTTCTGACATCTAACTCATCCATGTGTGAGCATAAAAGATACTTATCAGCAACCAGGACTCAAAATCTCATCATAATAAACCATGTACCAAGTCATCATCATTTGAGCATGAGTATCATAAAGACCAAAGAATAAGCAATCATATTGCCAACAATGCAATCATTAGAATTCAACCTGCTTCTCCCCCTGGACCAGTGCTCCTTCTTAACTTGTGCAATCTTCAACATAGGAAACCAAGTATCATATCATCATAATCATGAATATAACCAGAATCAGTGCAATCATCAGCAGTCAGACTGATGCTCCCCCTGAACCTCTGCTCCAGATCTTCAGTTATCATATGAATTCTCTTATCCTCAATGCATACGCGGCTGTGTCAGCTGGAACTCGCGTGTATACGCGACTTTGTTTTATAGAACCTGCGTATGGATAGTGAAATATAGAAAATTTCACACCTTCATCTCCTCCTGCAATTTTACCTTCTGTTCCTGTCTTTACACCAGATGCACTGTCAAAAGTAACATAACCAGAATAGTCAAATCAACCATGAGAGTCATCATGCATTGCTCCCCCTGTGACGATACATTACTTAAATCTCATAATGTATCCCACATCATTCCTGCAGTCAAATAAGAAAAGTTAGCTTCAGAAGCGGATGACTGCAGTAGGGTCAGAATTCCCTACGTTTCTGATCGGTCCTCCATATTTTTCCAGATTTGTTTGATCTTTCTATTTGTGTGCTGGAAGTTATCCAGTTTCTCATATCTGTTCAACCTGCATTCCTTTTCTACATGTCCATACTTGTTACAAGAATAACATCTCATATGTCCAGAAAAATAAGTATAAGAACCATAATGAGTATTTCTATTCTTCCTCCTTCTACAATCAGCTGCTTTATGTCCATACTTGTTACATGAAAAACAATATCCCTTGAAGAAACCAGAGTACCTTTCTATGTAGGATCTGTTAGTTTGAGGCTGAAATGATCTGCTCCTACAATTTGCTGCAACATGCCCATAATTATGACATCTAGAGCATTCAACATTATTGAATGATTTCCTTTGAGAATTCATGACTGTTGGTTGACCTTTTGTTTCTTTCAACACTTAAGATTTTGCATTGCCTTCCTTTGAAACATTAGCATTCTCTTGTGAACTAGATTCTCCTTTAACAGTTTCATGAAAACCAAGACCAAGTTTGATAGAAGGAGACCTTTGATTACTCAGAATATTGTCCAAAATATTAGTACTATCATGAAACCTCAAAAGTTTAACCTTTTCTTCTAATTTACCTTTGAGAATGTTTACCTCAACCTCCAAGGCTTGACATTGCTTTGTCATGCTTTCTTCTTTCCTTTTTCCATCTTCTACTTGATCCTTCAGATTTAGGATCTCTTCTTTCAACCAATTTTCATTTTCTTCACATGTTTGTTCTAGCTCTTCATTCTTCTTATTTGATTTTTCCATATCTTCTTTGAGTGAGATGATTTCTGCTTCAAGGCCTTCCTTTTCAAATGACAGAGGTTCTTCATTCTTCTTATTTGATGCTTCAAGATCTGTTTGTAGAAAGATGATTTCAGCTTCAAGTCCTTCATTCTTCTTGCTTGATTTTTCGAGATCTGCATTTAGATCGTTGATTTCTTCTTCTAGTTCTTTAATTCGATTGGATGCATAAGTATGAAACCTTTGATACTTGTCCACCTGTTCATTCAGCATTTCTATTTGATCTTTCATTTGAGAGATCATCTCTTTGTAGATAGCTTCACTTTTATTAAATGATCTTTGTTGATCTTCAATTTTCTTGATAGCTTCCTTTAGATCCAAAACTTTACTTTGACTATTTTCATCATTGCATGTACAGGAAAGTGCATCACAAGAACAACAATCAATACCTGTTTCATCTTCTTCATTTTCTGCTTGACATGTTTTCTGAGATCTCTCCTTTTCAGTAGCCTTCTTCTTTTTCCTCTTTGCCATGAGCACTTGTAGAGCTTCGTCAGAATCTGTTTCATCTTCTTCAATTTTTGCTATACATGATTTCTGAGGTATCTCCTTGTTTCGAGTAGGCTTCTTCTTTTGTTTCTTTGCCATGAGCACCTTCAGATCTTGGTCAAAATCTTCTTCATCTTCACTGGACACTTCATCATCATCTTCTTTTGCATAATAACTCTTTCTCTTTTCAAATTGTTTCCCTTTACCATGATTTTCTCTATAAGGACATTTAGCAGCATAGTGACCAACTTTTCCACACTCAAAACATTTGAAGGGAAGCTTACCTTTGAATCTTCCGGTACCTAGTTGGAGCTTTCTCACGAAATTCGCTTCTTCTTCATCGGATATATAGCTGGATTCTTTGACAACTTCCTTTTCCTTTCCTTTTGTAGATGCCTTAAAAGCAGCTTCTCTTACTTGAGAAGGACCTCCTTGTCTCATTTCAAAAGCAGTTAGAATACCATGTAATTGAACAATAGTGAGCGTTTGCAGATCTTGCCTTTCTTCAATAGCTGAAACTTTAGAGTCAAATCTTGAAGTCAAAGATCTTAAGACTTTTTCCACCAGAGTAGTATCAGTTATGGTTTCACCCAAATTTCTCATTCGATTTACAATATCATCCAGACGTAAGAAGAATTGAGCAATACTCTCATCACTATGCATCTTCAAATTTTCATAATCAATTCTAAGAGTTTGGAGTTTTGCACTTTTTACCTTTGTATCTCCTTCATAGCTCAGAATGATCTTGTCCCATATTTCTTTTGCTGAATGTAGCTGCATCACTTTAGCAAATTCAGATTCAGACATGCTTCCTAACAAGACATTCACTGTTTTGGCATTGATTTCATACTTCTTCCTTTCTGCTGCATCGGTCGGAATACTTGCTAGGTATTGATAACCTTGTTCCACGATTGCCCATACATCTGCACCAAGACTTTGCAGATATGCTTTTTTTCGTACCTTCCAAAATATCAGATTGCTTCCATTGAATAGAGGTGGCTTTATAGACATCACTCCTTCTTGACTTCCCATGGTGACGGATCTTCTTCAAGCGATCAAGCTTCTGCAGAAGAACCTGCTCTGATACCAATTGTTGGGAAAAATACTGAGAGGGGGGGGGGTGAATCAGTATTTACTGCATACTCAAAAATTTTCACTTTTTCATTCCTTAAAACCCATACGGTACTTTCCTTTAGTAAACTAGCGTATACACGCGGATATCTTTCATGAAACTAGCGTATACACAGAGATCTAGTTATGTCATTAGTTCTTTGCTTATATCATTCCATCATTCATTCATCAGATGTCCAATAAACAGTAAACATGTGCAGTAAGAACAGAATAAACCATCACACAAAGCATCACACATGAACACCAGGATTTTTAGGTGGAAACCCAAGTCGGGAGAAAACCACCGCTGCAGTTGCTCGGCCTTCAATATTTTATTATAGAGAAAACATCTTACAACATATGTGCTGGCGCAGACTTGACCAGCACGCAGGCACCCACCTGCGCTCGTTTACCAGCCTCTCCTGGAAGGGAGCTCCAACCCCCTGACTCGTTTACCGGCCTCTCCTGGAAGGGAGCTACGACCCCCCGATCTCGTTTACCAGCCTCACCTGGAAGGGAGCTACAACCCCCTGACTGAAGGCTACAACCCTCAGCACCACCTTGGACCACGTTTCATCAATTTTCACACTGGATCCAACCAACTTCAATAGAACTCAACTTGCAGGCCACATTTCATCATATTTTCACACTGGACCCTTTCCATACTTTTAAGCACAAACATACATCACCAACAGATACTTATCAACACAGATCAGATAGCAGAAACACAGCAGAACAGATCAGATATTTCATACCCCTTGCTTCAGCAAACCCTAGTTTGCATACGCGCTTTCCCTTCAGCTAAGCCGCGTATATACGCGCTTCCGTCCACACAAACCAGCGTATACCTCTGTATGTATTTCATTGCGCATACGCTCTTTCTCTTCAGCGAAGCCGCGTATATACGCGCTTCCTCCGCGGCGAAGTAGCGTGTAGATCTTCAATCATTGTAGAGCAGCATACTTCTTTAGATCAGATGTTCAGTTCAGATTTACCCTTTCACTTCAGACAGATGTTCGCCTAGATGTTCGCCTCATCACAGATCTAAGCCTTCCATAATCGAGATCTATGGCCAATGCATTTCAGATCTAGATCCCCTTCTTCATCATTGGTGCATCGCCATTCAAGATTTATCTTCAAGTGTAACCCCTTTCCATTCAAATCTACTTCAAAGAAAGTATTCATTGAACTCCGGACATCTTGCACCCACACTTATGATTTGCACAATGAATTTCTTCTCCTTATATAGGTTTATCCTTTTTCAATACCACGAGCCAAACCAATACCATGAGCCTTCAATACCACGAGCCAAACCAATACCATGAGCCTTCAATACCACGAGTCAAACCAATAACATGAGCCTTCAATACCATGAGTCTTCAATACCATGAGTCTTCAATACCATGAGTCATCAATACCATGAGCCTTCAATACCACGAGTCTTCAATACCATGAGTCTTCAATACCACGAGTCATCAATACCATGAGCCTTCAATATCACGGGCCCCTGGATTTGCACTTTTTGAGCGCTTTTTCCCATACGCGACTTATCACGTTCTTTCCCGCGTGCATACGCGACTTCCCCTAGACATATCCGCGTATTCATAGAGACATAATTTTTTTCATCATACTTTGAGCACATTAGATTCTTTCTTTGTTTCCTTATTGTACACCTTTGTAGATACATCATATTTTCTTCATCGAGAACATATTCTAGCAAGCAGCAACCATCGAAGTAAGTTGCCATCATCTTCATCAAGTGGGTTGCCTTTCAAGGACAACACTTAGCATCATATTGTCAACAAACATCATATCATCAGATTTACATCATTTACCAAGTCCATCAGGTCAGAATAACTTCATCAGGTGTATTGCCATCAAGGACAACACATGCCAACCATCTCATGTTTTCATCTTCATTCAGTGGGTTGCCATCAAGGACAACACTCTGCATCATATTTCCAACAGTACCCTTTT
>JAXQQM020077540.1:0-14140 GCA_034641835.2 Pinus albicaulis
TTCTCATCTGATCGTGATTCACAAAAACATTATGTTCCTCTGTCTCGCGTCGATGATGTGGGAAACACTATGGCCCACCTTCGATCAAGGTCACTTCCTGTCAACTTCAGCTCATTATCCAGGAAGCTGATCTAGAGAATCCCTTCTGGTACCTTGGAGCCTGCATGCCTCAATGGCGGGTTCTTCGCATTTGACATGAGGTTTTCATCCTTGGCCTCTGATCGAGTGATTCTACGGGTGTTCGACGTCAGCTCATTGTTCACATGCCATAGATTGTACCTGTAGTACCTTGAGGACCATTGGCATTAATGGTGGTACCTCTCGCGTCTGTTAACAGCTTTCATCATTGGCTGGTAATCAGGCGATGTTCTTGCATGTTCGACTTCAGCTCACATATTCGCATGCTTGAACTTGTACTTTGTTTGGGTAGAGATGGAGCGCAAGACCCTGGATTCTGCCTGTTATAATCCAAGCTTGGATTTTGTGGATTATTATGATTATTTACATGACTCACTGATTGGATGGCTGCAACCATACCTGATTCTATTTACCGATCCTCACTGGATGGCTGCGCCCATGCGTCAGATCTGGATTATTACATACTCTGTTATGGATGGCTGCACCCATACCACGTATATCATGTATTTGAGATATTAGTTGTACTTCTCTACATAGGTTTTTCGACGACGGTGTTTTTAGTTGGACACGTTCTCGTAAAGCATTTCACCCCTCTCTCTCTCTCTCGAGCCTCATTCTTTAGGGGGCATCTATTACACAGCAATTTGTCACCGTCCCTGCAATTCCCCATCCCGCACAATTGGAGGGCTCATTCTGTGACCTGTGAGCAGTGACATGACTTGAAACCACTTTCATGGCATTCCCCTAAACATGTACTTTCATTGCCCTGAAGACAACTCCTTGTGAAAAACCCTAAAAACACCCCTTTTTGCATTGGCGCGGGCAGCCAGTTCAGTACCTGCGCCAATAGGGGAAATCCTTCAAAGAGGGTGCGCCAATTGGCACTCTGTCCCAGAGTCGCACTCGCGCTAGCCATTTTAAGGAGTGTTTTTTAAAAATAAATGGCAGAAGTTTCATCCTAACTGATCCATAAACTGGTATCTAATTTGAGTTGGGAGGTTTGGCTCCGGATCTCCATGTAGAGGAAGTGGTTTGCCACCTCTCATGGAAGCTTCCTTGAGGATAGGGTCAATCCCATGATTATAGGGATCCCAACTCCCCTTCCTCCATCTATAAAAGCTTGCTTATCTCATTTGCAAGCTAGTCTCCAAGTTCCCAAGAGCCTAATGCTGCAAGAGCTTTGATCCATTCCCTTAAGGCCAAATCCAAGCAAGGAGATCAAATCATTGTCATCCAAAGAGAGGGTGAGTGCTTGTCCCATCCTCGTATCGATCAAGAATTCAGCGTCAGAGCTATGGTTGTATTCTTCTTTGATTAATTAATGATAAGCGACTATTGGTTATGGTTCCACTCTTGTTGTTGATTATGATGTTGAGTTATGTCTTCTCTGACTGACATATAGTTGTATGCACTAGATTTTACGCTTGCGTTTGCTTTGTTTCTGGCGTGTGCAGGTGTCCGATCACGGAGATCATGAGGATTGTGATCTGTCAGAGCTAAGGAACGGGAGCACTACTTTCTCTACAAGCGACAGCGTTGGATTCCAGGTAAGCCTTCATCGCTAGTTTTTTTATTTGCAATTAGGAACCTACACTATAGCGTGAACGATTGTTGCTAGACCCGGTCTAGGCTAGTAGGGATCGCCTCTGTCTGCAGAGGGGATTTACCTCCACAACAAGAGTGAATACATAAGTCCTCTTGGCATATCTGGAAGACAACCGTAACTAGGGCTCTGGTAATTTATCTGTTTACGTCTCAAAATAAAATTTAGCTTCCTCATTCCATTTAACTTCCTTTCCTTTCATGGGAATATTTGTTATATGTTTTACAATTTCAGGAAATTTTGGAATAAACCTATGAAGAAAATTGAATTTACTCAGGAAGGGCTGGACCTCCTTCTTAGTGTGAGGAAGAGGAATGGTTTGTATGGATTGAACCCTCTTTGGATTGATCCTAAACCCATGTTGTGATATGATAAGACCAAATAATCTTACCCTCAGTCATAGTGAAAAACAATTTTTGGGGATTCAATGAAAAATTATTGTAAATCAAAATAATCATTCATTCGATCTATATGTTGCTGAGCAGTAATTGGTCAAGTGCCATCAAACTGAGTTTTTTAAGTTTAATAACCTCATGGAATGGGATTAAGTTGCCCAGGTAAAATCAAGGGATCATAATGAACAGTTATGATGTGAAAATGGGGATGAGAGGAAGATTTAATGGTAAGAGGTGTGGGTATAGTTGGTATGAAAGGTGGAGTTATAAAACTTTGTCCTATTGTAGTGGAAGTGGTAGGAATAGTAGATGGATTTTGTTAGTGTCAGTTTTTGAATCCTTCCACCAGTGATCAAATAAACACTTTTCATGTCATGTTAGGGTACCATTTTGAAATTTTTTTCATTCCATTAGGTCATCATGCAAAAATTTGGTCACTTGGTTAAAATTTAGGTCTAATCTCACTCCTTTCAAATTTTTACTATTTGCTGGTTGATTTCACCACTTTGATGAGTGTACCATTAATCATGAGTTGTCATAATTATTTCATTAATTTTCATCATGGTTTCATCCAGTTAGAGTCTCCATTAGGTCTTAGAGTTTCCAAGGTCATCAAATCACCATTCATGCATAAATTCCAAGTGAAAGAGTCGCAATAAGGAAATTTCATTAGTAAGTTTGATTTGTAAATTTTATTAGCAAGATTAAATTCTATTTTCCTAATTTGTAATAATTTCTCAGAGTTACAAGTAGCCACACACTCAAAGTTCCATCAGTAAAATAGCCAAGTTCCAAAAATTCAATCAGTGTTCCTAAGCCATCAAAAGATGAGGATTCAATGATCAGATTCAGAAATTAAAGGTAAAGAATCAATGTAAAGTCAATTTCAGGAAAGGAAATGTGGGTCCCAGTCTATTTAATGAAATTTATCCAAGTATAAAGGCTCCCAAAGACCAAGAAGTCATTTATTTGCATCCTCAAGCATTGAGATCTCCAAGTTCCCCAAGAAAAAAATCACGTTTTCCTTCAAAAAATCGAGTTTTGGGCCATTCGATGTGATTTTTTCAAAGGCGTTGCACTTTTTGTAGGAGGGACATTTTGCTTTTTCCAAAGGTGTTGCGCTTTCACAGTCCTTCGCTGCACTTTTCCTCTATACACTGTGCTTTTTGCAGAAGGGAGTCGCGGTCCCAAATATTCCTTGCAGATATTCTTAGCTTCAGTTTAGGGTTTCTACACTTGTTTCCAAGTAATTTGCACCTCCATAGCCCGTCCTTTCAGCTTGTGGTGTTAAATTTATGGTGCATACCCTCCCTTACCCTCTATGTAATGTTTTAAGCATTGAAAACCTAGTTTCATAGTTCACAAACTTAACTACTTTCCCCTAGACCCATTTACCTTCCTTACACCCTAACTCACTCCCCACTACCATTACATTCACTCATTTACCACTCCCAATCCCTATTTCCTAAAACCCTACCACCCTAGTTGTGATTTCCTAGGAAGCCAGATACCTCCCTGTAATAGAAATTTCCTACCCTATTTCCTTTAACATTTTAAATCCCCATCACTTCCCTAAGCTCCCTAACCCCTTTACACATTTAAAAAAAAATTCCTTCACTCATCCCAACCCTCTAACCCTAAAATTTTACTCCCTTTCCCTTCCCCTTCTTCCCTATGGTTTTCAAGACAAAAATGAACATAATGGAGGAGGAAGGAATGCCATAGAAGAAGAAAATAAAAAATATAACAAAGGAGGGAGAATTATGATATTAAAGACATCAGACACTAGGGAATTAATGGCATCACCCTTAGTTGTCAAAATTTTCTAGCATGAAGGTTGCTTTGAATTTTGTGAGATGGTACAAAGAGTCCAAAGCCATCCTATTTTAACCAACGTTTTCATCAGCAACCTCCAAAAATACCAAGTGACTGTAGTAGGGGTGACTTTCACCATTTCCACTAACATCATTACAGCAACAACAGGGACACCCAATGTGCGTGAAAAATGGTTTAAGACTAAGGATTTGGATGCCTAGCTGTATTAGCCTTACCTCAAGGCACCTTATAAAGATAACATCAAAAAAATATTTCCTTTTGGTCACTTTTTGAATAGGCTTGCCTCCATGATGAAAATCACCATGAAATACTTCACTTGTGAGGGAAGATTCTCCAGGTTATACAACTATCACATCAATTTGCTCATGCATTTCACTAGGGTGAAATTGCTCTACCTACCCTACTATTTATAGAGAAACATTGATAAGATGGCCTACATAGTGAAAAACAGAGATTATGAGCTTCAAATTAACAACCTCTTCCATCACTCTATGATTTAAATCATTGTCCTTCACCACCTTAATCAGTTAAATATTGCATGGGAGACCTTCGTTGAGGCAAAATTTTTCACTGCGGCACCAGATCAACTTGCTAGAACTATTCCACCACCAGCATTAGTTCCTCACAAGAAGACTAGGTTATCTATAATATGCCTAATTATCTTTCAGCTAGTTGGAATATTAATTTTTTCTTTTTTCATTGAGGAAGATGAATAAGAGGGTAGGGAGACCCATAAATCTCTTTAGTAGGAATAAAACCACTCCTAATGTGAATGTGGATCATATTATCAGTTGAATAAAGCACCCTTAGGTGTGAATAAGGGATAAATCATGTGGATGAGATCAAGTTTGACCAAATCAACAACGTTGTTATGGAGGTAGTGGAGAGTTATTGGAGGACAACACAATCTTAGTGGGAGGGAGTATCCATGAGAGTAGCATGTTTAATGAGTGGTAACAAGGGTGAGGAGGCTCACAAAGTATATAAGCAAGGGGATGGAAAACATATAAGGCATTCTAAATATTTTACTTGGGGCTAGCTTCCAATCCACCCTAGGGTCACAAAGCTGATTCAAAGGTAACACCAAAACTACTCTGGGCCGGTAGCCAGTCCTACCAACAGGAGAGGGCTCTCTCCGGGTCAATCTCAGGAAAAATGTATCAATAAGCCTTGAGATGACTGAAATGAGTGCTAATTTTAGGCTAGGTATATTAATCAAGGATTTTGAAATGATTTTTAGGGGTTTTTTGTTGGAAAAAGGAAAAGGCAGTTTTGGGCTTGGGGATGAGGCCAAATCTTGCAGAGTTCAAGTTGTAAGTGTAAAGAAATGCTGATGTCTTAGATTCAATGAATGGATAGAAAAGACTCACGAGGAGATGAAGAGGGGAGGTACAAGGATCCTCTTCAAACGGAGGAAAACATATAAAACTAAACAAAATTTTAAGGCAGAGCGCCAACAAACTAATGAATTCTACCTTAGTTTCTCATTTGTTTAATTCAGAAGAAAAGAGAAGGGAAATGGAATACATATAACATTAATGAAACTTACAGATACATGGTGAAAAAAATCATCAAAACTCAGAGCCACAAGGATCCCAACAAGTGCTGCAAAACCCTGGTCTTTCCTTTTCCAGAAATGCAGAAGTGTATGTACAATGAAGTGCCAAACTATTCCCAAGTATCCAACCATGAAGATGTCTCAGAAAATATAATATATAGACAAGTATAACCCCTTCCCATGCCTCTAGGGGTCGAGCTCATCCTTCTAGGAGCTGTTTCAACCAATTCTAAACAAGGAACTGAAGTCTAGGCAACCAAACAACTTGCCTCTATATGCTAGGAAACTGATCCATTCACTCACATTTCACCTTTTGGTGAATGAATCTTCTAGAACAAGTAAAAATGTGCCAAAATTACATCATGGTTATGAAATTACATCAAGGTAGATCAAGAGTTACATGAAAATGTGAAACTAGTCATAACTGGGCGAAATTCTGAGCTGAAGAGTGAAAAATAGGCTAAAATCCTCTATGCGCCGCGCCCAAAAACTCAATGCATCGTGCCACTTTGAGCCTATTTTTGAAGCACTTCCTGAAGTCCAAACTGAGCTCATGATAGCTCGTTTGAAAGCCCTGCCTGTTGAATTTTCAACCCACGTGGAATTTCTGGATTTGGTGGCCATTTTCCCCTCCAAAACTTCAATCTCCCAAGACTGGTTCCTGTCTGTGCAAAAGGTGGCAGAAAGGCCATTTTCAAGGTTTTTTTGACCATTTAAACCACCCAGAACTTGATGAAATCCTTAGGCCATTCCTGAGCATACACAAATTTTCATAAAAAATCCAGAAATACCAATTTTTCCTCCAGAGGATCTCTAAATCGTAAGCACGCGCCAAGTGGCGCTACGCGTTGGGCGGAAAAATCTGTTTTGCGACCAAAATTTCAAAAATGACAAAATTTACTCTAAATTTTCTGAAATTTGGAGTGAAGGTCCCCCATCAAGTGCCATGTTCAACCAAAGAAGCTTCGGCCAATATTCGAAGTGGATCAGGATTTTTCCGACGTTTCAGTGCCCTCCTTAGCCTCGCTTTTAGGATCTTCATCTTCGCTTTGCAAACATGTGTGCGGGCCCAATAATGGTTCTTCATGTGTCTACGCATGTCCTTGTCCCTATTGGCCTTCGCCAACAGCTTCTCAAGATGAATTTTGACTCTCTCAAGCCAAATATTCCGCTCAAAAGGTGTCATGTCACCCTGTCTCTTCCGGGTCAATTCCCGGTCTTCACAGATTTGCCGCAACTCTATGAGTGTCTGTTGATCCTCTAATTGTTTATTCCGCTGCTCCAAGTAATTTATAACCCACTGAGCTCTCTGAAATTTCTCGGTCAATGTATCGATCTCAGCTTTCTACTCCTGGATGATTTCTTTCAGCTTTGAGCTGGGAGAGCTCGAATCAACATCGATCAATATAAAATCAGTATCTTGGCCTCCTGAAGGGCCCTCATCCTGCATAGACCTTTACCTCTCATTCCACTCGTGCCGATGTCAAAGGAAAAACCCTTGCACCCAGACACCCCAAGTGGAGATAGTACTCGCCCTGCTAATGAAGGTAACGAGACCCCTTCCACCCCGGGTGGAGATAGTACTCGTCGTGCTGCTGCAAATAAGGCTCTGGTGCCTCTCTGATAGGTAACACATACTGGAACACTGATAGGCTCTGTCTCAGGACCCTCAAACTGATGTGAAGGCTCACCCGCATCATGAAAAATCTCGGGAGGATGCTGAGGGACTGTAAAAAGGTCACGGGAAATGAACTCCTCCCATGCAATGCCCTGCAATCCAAGCTGATGTACCACAATGATCTTGATGAGAGCATAATGATAAATGTTGTTATGCTACTGCTCTGGAGTCTTCTTCTGCACGAGGGTAGTCATCCTCTCTATGTTTCGGCACATAAAATATGGAATGTTCATCATCCGTACTCTCGTGAAATGCATCAACAACCATATGTGGTATGCATAAAGGCGTGAGAATCTACCCTCGCAACTGAAGTACCGGATAATAAGTCTCATCAATGGTGCATATGACTCCTTTGGAAACCGGAATGGGAATACCTTGCTGAGCTGCTTGATATAGCTGGGTCTGATGTATGGCTCATAGAACACTTTGTCCAGCTGTTGTCTCTTATTCCACTCTTCACCTACATTGGGTATCCCGGTGGCCTGAGAAATGGTTTCTGGTGTCAAGGTGAAATTCACTCCAGCAAGGTTTAAATGAACATTATGCAAATGTAGGACAAATAAGCGAGCTAACTCCTGATGATGTTGAATCCGAGAAATCATCTCACAATACTGAAAGCATGACTGTTGCTGAAAGCAAGCCATTGCAAGTGGGCAGGCCTACAACTGAGTCAAAGAGGTGGGCTCTTCTCTGACATGTCTACCCCCTTTTCGAGGCATTCTTGGTACATTAAGCTCAGTGGTTGAGTCACTATCTTGTTCATATGATGACTCACTGTCTGTCATGGTGCTGCAAATGTATGTGTCAACTATATGTTTGGTTGGTTTGAAAATGAGCAAGTGGTGCTTTCATTTCAATGCCAAATGTGTGCCAAGGGAAATGAAGAGCTGTGGTAAGTATGAACAGTGGGAAAAGTGGGGGTTTGTCAAGTGAAATTAATGCAATAACAGTCACTTGACAGTTTGGAATTGGGGATTTTTTGCAAATGATATGGGAGAGGAATAAGGAGAAGGAATGATAGGGTTTAAGGATTTGAATGATATGAATGGTTTTATAAAGGAATAGGGAAGGGATATGAATGATATCGTGACAGTGATGGGGAATGTGCTATGAAGTTCTTTGCACAAAAATCACACCTTTTAAAATTCAAATACAAACCCTAAGAGTAGTTTTTGACAAATGAGAGGGTTTATCATTTTGGCATTAAAATTCCTATATTTTACTTTCAAACCACACCAAACACCAGCTAATATCAATATCCAAAGCCCACAAACTTACTTGGATCATTATAAAACTGAGTTGATTTGAAATTTGGTGAAGCGGTGGTGAAAATTTGTTTGGAGGCTCTGTGCGCCGCGCACAAACCCAGTGCGCCGCGACCAACGTATGTGCCACGCCAGTTGCAAATTACACTGTGACAATTGGCCCTATGCGCCGTGACTCACCAATGCATCTCGACCTCCTTCCTGTGTGCCGCACAAGTGTTTCACAGACATTCTCGGCTTTCAAATTACTAATTTCGCCCTCCACGCTTGAGTCGGCTCATGGCTATCTCTTGGTGTCCAAATGACTTGTTCAAAACACAAAATATCTTTTATGGCTTGGAGTTTTATTTTTGCTTCTTAAAAAACCCAATTTGTAATGTCTCCACTTTGGCACTTTTCACTTTCTAATGCAAACTCTGTTTCTTTTGTTTCCTCTGACTTTTTGAGCTTGAATGATGAAACTTTTTGTCAAATTTTTCAGGGATGGTTGGCATTGTATTTCGGCAAAGGATGACCAGGGCTGCATCTGAAGTACTTCATGACGGAAAACTTTTAAAAATTACATATTTATTACAAACAATAAATTTGACGATTTCTTCTTCAAAATAGAGTTTTGAAGAAGAATTGTTCTCAAGCATTATTGATGATGAAAATCTTGAAATGAAAACTTGTTAGAAACATCCTCATGTGTCTACATGGCATTATTTGACACTTTTGAAGACAAAACCCTAGCCCTAATGACTGAAAAGACTCTTTGTTGACCAAAAGACCATTTATGATCCAAATGACCGAAATCAACTTTGATGAATTTTGATAAATTTTGACCAACCCAAGAGGTACACAAACATGGAGGGATACGAGTGAAGAGACCTCCTGATAATCTAGTATATGCTTCCTAACGTTTAGCAACCGACTAGACTAGATGAGACACCTAAAAATGAAATGCAACAAAGAGTTTTTGATCTCCGATCAGAGGTATAACCAAAGACCGACTCTAACACTAAATATTTTTTATGTTTGGTCTTTCATGACTCTTTCTCGCATGCTTCAACCTCCGTTTAGTAGAGTCTCAAGTAGTTGTTTAGCACAAGGGTGTTTCCAAGCAGAATCCCACCCTCATCCTCCAGGGACTTTGAGTGCCCACTTAGGAGAGGTTCTTTGAGTCGTATTCCACTATATGGCATTGGGTCATGCTTTCCCCTTCATTATAAGTGTAGTCTCCTTCGGAATTGCGTTATTTTAAGGGCAGTAGTTGCGTGAGGTCCAGTACCCAAGTTGGTGAGCCTATTTTCTAGTGAGGGGAGCAACCATTTATCTGGGATACCTATTGGGAGGTTCCTAAGATTCATTTCCACCATCTGACATCAGGCCAAGCTTCAGCCATATTCATCAACATAGTATCCTTCAAGAACTATGTTATTTTGCAAGGCAGTTGCAGTGGAGGGCTTAGTGCCCATGTTTGTGACTTGATTTTCCAGTCAGGGGAGCAGCCCTTCATCCGAAATATCTATTGAAGGAGTATCAACCATTAATATATCATATCAGCCACCTCCTATCAGTTAAATAGTTTTAGTGCATTATTCAGCCCTAGGGCTGTAACTTTCATATGGTGTATTTCTGGAAACCCTTTCTGGGTTGTCTTGGAAAGGTGTTAGAAAGCATAGATATTTGATCCCAACATTTTCTAAGCATTATATCAGCAGTTCTTTGTAATTTTAGTTTCACCCTGTAGTTATTCTCCATAGGACTGCGTAGTCATATGTTCTCTGACATTTTATGTAGTAGCAACATTTCATATTTCATGTACTGGGTCATTTGAGGCTTGTTTTTCCTAGATTGAGTGTATTTTTCCTCAAGATATTATACTCATTTATCTATTGTAATATGAACTAAAATGGTTCTATGATATGCTCCTATTGATGTATAGATATTTTACTGCATTTTCTAGTTTTGTGTGCTATATTCTTGATTTTCCTAATTTGGAATATTACAGTGGTATCAAAGCATAATATTGGCTTAGCCTATGTAGTACAACAACTATTTCATAAGAAGAAGAAAAGTCTCTCACAGAAAGGGAGAAATGGTATCTTAATAGAAACTAGAGATATGATTATACAAACAACAAAGAGGACAAAGGTAAAACTCCAATGTCAGGAGGGATGGATGAAAAGGAGTTTCCCAAGCTTCTTCTCCAAACCATGCAAGATATTGGCTAATAAATAAAGGAGATGAGGATGGAGATACATAAAGAATTCCATAGAGGGTTTCTACATGGAGAAATCTCAATAATTTCACATCAATGGTATGAAAAACCAATGAGGTAACAAGTTTCCCAACGCTCCACTATGCCTACATTCCTAGAAATTGGAAATGGAGGTAGAGGTCTCTTGAAGACTATTTTCTAGAGTATGAGTCTCAATATTAGAGATTCAAATATAACCTGAAATTTCAAGAGTTTAGTGAGATAAAGGACAATAGAAGACCCTGAAATAAAAATAGAAGTGGAGGATACATGCAGAATAATGATATGCAGTGTATTATGGGTAGATTTTTCTGCCTTCTTTTGATGGGTCATCCAAGTGCACAATCAAGTCTTGGGTAGAGAAGCTAGACATCTATTTCCAGTTGAACCAAGTACCGAATATTTAATCCATTAAAATAGTAGTGCTGCACCTTGAAGGTGAGGCACATGATTGGTGGTTTCATGGTCTTTCGACATTGGGGCATGCCAATGGAGCTACTGCATATTTAGAGTTCACCTGGAGGTTAATATAGAGGTTTGATCGAAGAGACCAAGAGGCACCTTTTATTGAGCTAACCAAGCTCAAGTAGTCAAGTAATCCAGAGACCTATATCTATGAATTTCTAAAACTTTCTATCATGGTTCTTGAATTATTTGCAGCTAAGAGGATTTATATGTTCATTGATTGGCTAGAAGAGCCTTTGCATGGGTTGGTAAAATCCACTATGCCCACTACACTTCAAGATGCTATTGAGAGGGCTCAAGATTTACAGCATGCTTTGCCAAGAGCAAGAGCTCCATTTCAACCAAGGCCCACCTTTCAGTCAAAGGGGAAATATGTGAAGGTTCTCCCTCCAAAGGAAAACCATAACAAAGGACCTCTTAGTGATGATGTCTGAAGATACTTGAGTAGGAGGAAGCTTTGCTTCACATGCCAAGAAACATGGGCACTAATGCATCAATGTGCTACAGGGAAAGCACACTATATTGAGGTTTTATTTGATAGTTAGGAGGAGGAATAAGAGGAGCCATAGGGAGAAAACAACATTGTGATAGCAGGGGAGGGTCCACCACCACCAGGAGGTGGGAATGGGGCATTTTCTCCAGTTGGAGGGGCTCTTCAGACGGTGATGTTATGACCACTTTGATTCTTGAGAAGAATTGAGGAGAAAAGGTATCAATATTGATTAGATAGTGGGCGGCCGAAAATCTTTGGAGTCAACATGCTCAAGCAGTGGTAAGAGAGAGAAATACCCATCATTATTTGAGATTATCAGCTTTGGTCTGTGAGTTAGAACCACATGCATGGAAGATGTCCCGGCACCTGCTTAGTAACCTGGGGGAGACACTTTACCCATTACTTCTCACACTACATTCCACACCAATGTGATATTGGGTGTGCAGTGGTTGATTACATTGGGGAAGGTCACAAAATATTGGGAGACTTTGTAGATGGAATAGGTAGACAAGAAGAGTGGTAAGCATCAGTTGATCAAGGGCATGCACACTTATCCACCACAAGAATCCTCTGCCCATAATATGGAGCTTGATTTTCATAGTGGGATAAAGGACACATCAGTACATTTAGATATGTTGTTTACTCTGGACCATGATGCTAATTTATTTGGAGGCATTCCACCAGGAAGTCACCTTGACTGGGAGTTGGTTAAAGAGTTCTCACAAAAAGTTGCACCATTCATAGACCTGGCTAAGAAGAGAGCCTTGGGTGAGTCTAACACAGCGCAGAGGGTCTTTGGTAGGCTCAAGGAGGAGATGGGTATTTTCCTAGTATTGGTATTACCAACTCTCACCAAGCCTCTTGCGCTAAGGGGGGATGTTTTATGAGTGGATGATGACCCAATTATGGTGCAAAGGGGCTAATGCATAACCTTTGAGAGTCAGAAGATACTTCCACATAGGAAGAAGTCTTCCATATATGGAAAAGGGTTGTTGGAATTCATGCATACATTGGCCAAACTCAGGAAGTTTTGGATGGGAAATAGCTTCCAGGTGAAGACTAACCTCCATAAAATTTGACCCTTACTTGAGCAGAAGCAGTTTGGCAAGGGAAGAAGTAAAGGTGGGATAACAGTATTCCAGCATGTGGCTTTGGCATTGAGAATGTCAAAGAGGGGAGCTATGAGGTGATAGGTTCCTTATTATAGAAGCCAGGAACACTATCATTGAGGGGTATAGATCCACATTGGGAGAGATGTGACTGATGAGAGGTATAGAGCGGTGGATGGAGTCATCTATTACCAAGATCAGGTCTTCTTGACTAGAGACTACAAGCTCAAGGAGAAGATTCTACATGCAGCACATGACTCACTCTTTTTTGGTCACCAAAGTTTCATTCAGACATATCAAGCCATTAGGGAGATATTCTCATGGGAGGGTATCAAGGAGGATGTGCTCTAGCATATCAAAGAGTGCGGAGTTTTCCTGAAGAAAGAGGAGGAAAACAACCATCCTACAAGGTTTTTATAGTCACTCACTTTTTCGGGAGAGAGATGGGAGAGCTCATCTATGGAACTCATTACCAGCTTGCCAACAATACATGGTAAGGATTGTATATTTATAGTCATTGATCAACTAACAAAGCATTTTCATTCCTTTGCCATTTATTTATAGGGAATTGCTCCACAAGAGGGAAAACCTCTCCTTGGACTTCATGGTCTTCTTAAGACTAAGATCAATGATAGAGATAGCCACTTCCTAGATGGTTTTGGGCAAGTATTGTTCTATTTTGGGTATACTTAGTTGACACTCAATTCCATTTACTACTTCCAAGTAGATGAGAATATAAACACAACAGGAAAGTGGTTGGGAAGCTACTTGCCACATTATGTTCAGGGGAAGCAAGGAGCCAAACTTCGTTGGTCTCACTTGAGGGACTGTTATCACCACCCAGCATTTCATATGCCACTTAGTGTATCTCTCTTCTTAGTTCCATAAGGTGATGATTTTATATTCACTATTGATGGAATGGGTTGGGCAAGCAAGGTTCCTAGAACCAAATATTGGACCTTAAAAAGTCTGGATGCATTCCGACCTCTTGAGGAAAACATCACTGCAGCCCAAGATCAGCAACAGTTCTACACAGCTCATAGATGGTGAGAGAGACAACGTGGGGTGGACAATTTGGTCCATCATTTTCAGTCATACAACCCATTTACATTATAGAAGCATGGGACTGAGGAGTTTTTTAATAGTTTACACATGGTGAACCATATTTTTGGGGGAGTGGCATATAAGTTGGAGCCTCTCATTGGGATTAAGATCCCTAACATTTTTCATATATTATGCCTCAAGAAGGCCATTAGAAAACAGATAGTTGCACACATGGATCTCCCACTTCTTTATGATGTGAGCCATTTGGTTGTATCACCAAGTTTTATAGCAGCATTTTTCACCCTCATGTGAAT